>BQNB010112590.1:0-22120 GCA_026074375.1 Tanacetum coccineum | reverse complement strand
GTGTTTATGCCTTTAGGGAGTATATGTGCAAATATAAGTTTCTAGGTATGCTTGTTAAAACATTAGGGACTAAATGTGCCATTTGTTAAGCTTAAAATGCCTATTAGGACTTATATAAATCAAATGCATAGGATAGTAAACTAGAGGGGGCAAAAGTGTCAAAAAAGAAATTTGTTTTATAACACTTTCACCCACCCCTGTCCTTTTACACACACAAACACACATTTAGAAATTTTTTCCCTCCCCTCACACTCATTCAAAATCGTCATCTCCAAATTTTCAAATTCAGTTGATATCAATCGAAAGGTATAACTAGAGACTTGTTCTACACACCCCACACAACCTATATCTCGATTGAATCATGTTTTTACGCGTTTTTAATTCGAAAAACCCTAAAAACTATTTAGGGTTCTTCAAAATTAAAAGTGTGCAAAACATTAAATTGAGTGAGGGGTTTTGTTCGTTTGGGTGTGTTATTTAATCATTTAAAATAGTTTTTCATTTGGTTAACATCTGATTGAGTTTTGTTTGATTATTGTACACCAAATTTTAGGTTTTAGGGATTTAGTGTAATTTGTTTGTGGGATTTATGCTAGAACATCTGTATTTACTTCCTTGAATGTGTTTGAGCTTTAAAAGGCATTCCTTGTTTGTTATTTCTTGCTTGAATGTATTAAATCGAATATATATACTCGTTTTTTATCGTTCTGGATGATTTTGTAGCTATTTGTTGTTATGAACATTCCTTAGTGGTAAACAATTGATTTGAATGCTATTTAAACAAGTTTTGATGCTTAACATTTCATGATTGTGGTAAAGTAAGTTTTAAAGACGGGTTAACAACTGCCTTTGAGAGGCAAGTTAACAAATCAAGGTGAGTTAACAACTACCTTTGAGAGGCGAGTTAACAACTCAAGGTGAGTTAACAACTCTCTTCAAGAGGCGAGTTAAAAATTACCTTCATGAGGCGAGTTAACAACTCAAGGTGAGTTAACAACTCTCTTCAAGAGGCGAGTTAAAAATTACCTTCATGAGGCGAGTTAACAATACGCCTTCATGAGGCGATTTAACAACCTCTATAGGAGGCGATTTAACAACCTCTAAAGGAGGCGATTTAAAAACCTCTATAGGAGGCGATTCAACTCTAGTTAGGTAGCTAATTAAAATTGATTAATTATGCAATCTAATCAAGATAAGTAGGCTATATATTAAGGTTCAACAAGGATATCTGAACATGTCTTAGGTTACCTTATTCTCTACAAGTTAGTTTGAATAGGATTCCCCAAAACACTATTTTAGTTGTCTTAATGCCTTTCACATTATGCCTAATTAAGTTGCCCTTCGGATAATTAGATCTTATTCAATAATACTAAATGCCTTAATGAGCCTAATCATTAAAATGATATCACAACATGTATCAAGCTTAAGTATTCAACAATCAAAGGGCCTTATAGAGTTTTATATATAAAATTGGTTATATATATAAACTGTATTGGTTAAATCTAACTAGAAACATAAATACTACTCAAGCTCAACAGAAAGCCCTTGATGATGCTCTTGTTTCCCCTACAGACCATCTTGAGTTCGGGAAATGCAACATGAGACTGAAGATATACATCAAACCAAAAGAAGCTACATTTCAAGTGATGCTCATACTCTTACTCCCTTCTACCGTGCATTCCTGATCACTGCAGATGTTCCTGCTATTTATATGCAAGAATTTTGGGCTATAATTTCTGTTTATAAGTCATCCATTAAGATTAACGATATAAACAAGAGAAAGTCTCTCTCCGTGTTGATTTCTATTCCGAGAAATTCTCCAGTTATGCCCTAAAATTCCAGGAACAAAGTTTGAGGACCTACTACTAGGATGTTGTAGGCATGAGATCGTGAAACCATAAAACCTTTTCGAAGAGTATAAAGCACTTAGAGTCGATGAGATCACTTATTTTTAAGATCACATTTTAATACATTTCTCCCACTTATTTTAAATACTAATTTCACTCAGTTTTTGAATTTACTTTGTGATTTAAAATTTGTCTTGAAATACCCATTGGGAGATAAACTTTTATAATTTGCATGAAATTATATGGAACATTAACTTGACGCCCACCTCGATTTAATAATGTTTGGGACACAAAAACATTTTATACCAAAGTTTGTAAAATTAAATATAAAATTAGAGGTGGTTAGGTTAGCATTGTGAGAACACAATTTTGACAAGATTATTAATTATCATCGAAGGATTCTTGAAAAATTATGCTCAACCACCTAATCTCTTATAACATCAATCTTTTATTTCTTTTTAATAAAATTTTTTTTTTTTAAAATTAAAAAAAAAAAATTAAAATTAAAAAAATTTAAAAAAAAAAAATTAAATTTTTTTTTTTTTTTTTTATTAAAATTAAATAAAAAAAAAAAAAATTTTTAAATTTATTTTAAAAATAATAAAATATTAAAAAAAAATATTAAAAAGATTTAAATTTAAATTTTTAAAAATTAAAAATAAAAAGAAAATTTTTTATTTTTATTTAATATCTTTTTAGTTTGTTATTTCGACACCTGTCATATTAGTCCTTAGATGTTATTAAGACCTTTTATAATGTGTTGAATACATAAGAATTGTCATGTTATGATGTATCCAACAATCATTAAAACATTGTTTTTCAGAAAACTCCCCCTCAAACATTGACTCATTTAAAAATGACACCAAATGTAGAATAATTGTCTTGTAAAACAATATGAGGGATGGAGTGTTGAACACGTAATTTTGTAAAAATTTTGAATCGTCATGAATAAATTCTTGAAAAATTGTGTTCAACTTTTTGAAAAACCAAATGTTAGAAGACTTCTCTTCTAACGCTAAGGATAAGCGCACTTATGCGTACACTCTCCTTTGTCGTTCGGGTCCGAGTTGCAATCTGAGAGTGATTACAAGTCATAAAGAAAAATTAGAAATGACATGTTTTGAAAACATTTGAAACTCCTGTTCGAACTTCATTTACACGCCCGTGTCGATGTTAATCAACATTTCTAGGTACGTAAATGTTATCGATTCCAAGAGACATGTCGAGAAGAATATTTTTTTAAACATTTTTTGATTTTTTGATTTTGTATTTTCTTTTTGAAATTTTATATTTTTGTATTTTTCTTTTTGAAATTTTATATTTTTGTATTTTTCTTTTTGAAATTTTATATTTTTGTATTTGGTTTTATAAAAAATATTTACATGTTGACCTCAGCATTGTTATGTGATGGTGAAATAGTAATTCCAACTCTTGTCGTGATGTAGCTGTCTTGTCTGCTGGAGGAACAACTTTTGGAACCAGCTTTGAACTTGACTGTTCATTGCTGTGGTCGTGAATTCCGAGTTCTGAACTGTTATGATCAGAAGTCATTATTGTTCATCTGTGTATCAAAATCCTTGAAGCCATTGGAGTTTCGGAGATATCAATCTTTTCAGAGCCAACTCTGTGTCCTTCCTTTCTTGGATTGATAGATGTACCTGCACTGAAGTTCAAGAGTAGCACTAACATCAAGGAGTTTGTTCGCTTCATTCTGGTTAGTGTGATATCGTCATTTGAACCATTTATGGGTTCACTGTTCAACCTTATTTGTGCTATATGTGAATATCTTTCAAGTAGGAATCCACTTAAGACCAACTGTCTTGAAAAGTTTACATGGTCGGTTTCCACCTATAAGAACAAGATCTAGGGAGTTTTGTTTCCTTCATGCCACAATGAAGTCTTTTTGATTGATAAAACTTTATGTCCTATTGGGATTTGTATTTCTGGTTTCTTTGCAACACTTGTTTTCTCTACGGGTTTGTATCTCGTTGTTGTCTTATTGTCTTATGGGATGGAACTTGTGCAGTATGTTGATGGTCATTAAGGATGTTGTATTACTACATAACTCTTGATTTGCATTAAAGACACATTTCTGGCATGTCGAGCAAACAAAATGTTTGGAGTCAGAAAAAACTTTTAGAATTCCTAGAGTGTTCTGCTATGGGCACAGTCTTTGTCGTGACACAACTACTCTTAGATGCAGGCCAATTCCTAGACTTTTAGTTATTGATCCTAGGTTTTGGTTTGCTACCATTAGTTGTGCTTTGTGATCTAGCAAAAGGCATCACACTAGGTTCTGAATTTCTATGCTTTATTGTGTCGTTTTCTTAGCTTCCTCTAGTGTAGTGTTATGACCATGTCATTTGTGCTATTATAGATGAGCCAGGTGCAATCATGTGATGAGGTTTTGCAATAGCAGATTCTCTTTCCTTAGGCAAATAATGTGTAGTGACTGGTTTTGACAAATCGTTATTGTCATCAACTTGGGAGGCAAATCGTTGCTTTGAAAATCTAGGTCATTCAGACTCTAACGATAAGTGTGTTGTCTAACAACTGATTGGTTTATATGTGGTTGTAAAGCCGGTTTCCCTAAGATTGACAATTTTGGAAACTTAGTATTCACACTATTTCCTATTAATTTCCTTAACTCATTTTTATGGCTGCAATTGCAAACCTTTTTTCCTAGAGTGGAGCGTTTGAATTTCTCATTATTGGCAATCAAAAAGTTGTGTGTTCTTGTCTTAGCTCTCGTTGTCTTGATAGAATCAAACATTTCTTTATAAATGATTTTTCAAGTCTTATTTTCCTTAAGTAACTAGCCACTTTGATGTTCCATTCGATGTTTATTGTTTCAATTACATCTATGTCATGTGAACTTGGCTTCATTCACTTATTTACTTTTGAAAATGACCATGTTGACCTTCTTTTAAAAGCTTGATTTTGATATTTAAGTTAATGATTATCACTATGTGCGTCATTTCTTAAAAAATCTTTTGAAATTGGGAACGATCTTTTTATGACGAATTTATTTCATATTTCCAGGATTGATTTGGAGTTCAGTTGTCTGGTTAGCAGTTTTACTTTAGCAGGTAAAAGGACATGTGTCATGGACATTTGTTCAGCATTCTGGTAAACTTCCTTCATTATTGAATTCAGGTTTGCTCAGTATAGTGTGTTGTCCAATAGCTATGAAATTGATTTCAGCAGTTGTTTGTACTCAGCCCATAGGGCTTTCATCATATATGGGTCTGATATATGTATCATCAGCATGTGCAATCCTTCCTGTTAATATGTAGCTTGTATCTTGCTCTTTTAATGTTGTCCCACTGCTTTCTGTATCAACCAAGCTAGCATCCAATGCTTTATCGAATCATCCTTTCCCTCTATTGTCTGCATTTTTCTTTCATTCACCCAATGTTTACTTCTTGTTATGCTTTCGCTCTTTAATCAATCGACTTCTTAACAGTTCATGTGTTGGATCAGTGTGTCACGGAATTCTAGAATCCTGAGTTGAGTGTATTGTAGAAAGTAGTTGCGTGTCATTACAACATATTCATCATCCATATACATCCGTGACTTGATGAACATCTAAAACTGTGTCTCGAGTACTTTAAAAGAAGCCATGGATCCAATTTCTTGAAATTCTTCTTTGTCAAGTTGTTTTTCTAGTTGGTCCACGTTCAGGAACATTGTGCATGTGAAAGTCTCTATATCTTAACCAAAGAGTGTCGCAAATGCACGTTTGAATCCAGACTCGGTTCGAGTTCCATTTAAGTTGTTGTTTGAAAGAAGCTTGAGGTGTGAATGAAGTTGTTGAAAAGATATCATGCAACTCTTTTTTGCTTTGTCTTGAATTTGTTGCATTTGTTGTTCTTCCGAATTCGAACACGAAGATAAAGTATCTTTCATTTCCATTTTACCATAAATTGTGAAGTGAAAATGATTGTAGGATCTTAAGTAGATGTGTTGTGATTGAAGTTGTGGTAAAATGAAAAACAATAAACGTCCACGGGATTTTACAAGTCTATGATTAAAACCGAGAAAAGAGAATTGTGTCGTTGCGGGATTTTACCAAAATCAATAGAAAACAGGTATAATGTTATTGATTTGGATTAAGTTGTTTGTTGTGAATTGAAGTCTTGATAATTCAAAATCTCTTAAATGACATGTTTCGCTTGCATTGTAGCCAGTATTTCGCTATTGCTTGGAAAGTACGTATTTTCGCTCAAAATTACACATTCTCGCTTGATTACTTAAGATGCACCATTTCGCTTGATTGAATCATATTTCGCTTGAAATCAATCTTGCATGTTTCGCTTGTAATTAACCTTGTTTCGATTGATCTGGAAAATGCTTGTTTCGCTTGTTATTAAAACATTTTCGATTGAAAATCAATATTGCATGTTTCGCTTGAACTTTAAACATATTTCGCTTGAGTTCATAACAAATTTGGCAGTGTTTCTTTCTTGAATATTGTAATATTTCGCTAGAACAATACCTGTCATATTTCGCTTACTATGTTATACATATTTCGCTTCACAAAAACACATGCATATTTCGCTTGGCCTTATACATACATATTTCGCTTGATGTCACTTTCTAGTGAGGACCACTTTAACTATCTAACAAAATGTCCTTGTCTTATGAAGCTAAAATAGTGGATCTATGTCTCTTGATTTTGACCGGTTAGGACCACAAGACAAATAAGCAAATCACAAATAAGCTTCGAAAATAAGCAATCGAAATAAGCTTGAAAATAAGCTTGAATTTTAGCAAAATAAGCACCGAAATTTTGAAAAAGGAAAAACAAAGTAACAAGTTTTGTAACAAGAGAACATGTAGACCAAGTATTTCAAGGAGCAAACAAGTGAAACAAATAAGCCCCCCAGAAAAATGTTGATTCGTGAGCTTATTATCCAAAATAAGCCATGATAATGAGCTTATATAACCACAAATGAAACACAAGAAGGTGTAGAACAAGTATAGCAAGAAGTAGATGAGAAAAAGCAAACCAATAAGCCCCCAAAAAAATTTGCACGTGAGCTTATATGAAGAAAATAAGCCACGGAAATTTTAATTTGAGCTTATTAAACCACAAAACAACCACGATCTACCCGAGGCTCTTGATACCAAATGTAGGGAACCTCCAAGAATCACTTCACTTCATTATGATGAACAAGAAAAGTAAGATTGGATGATGAGAAGAATTATAAAGAGAGAAAGTAAGAGAATGATATTGTTTACTTGCAAATGTGTAAGTTACAAATGACTAACCCCCACATTACCTTCCTTGGTGAGGTATATATGTATCAAAACTAAAAGGCTTTCATGCCTTTAGTAATTCTATGGGTCGGGCTAGAGATTACTTGGGCTTTCGCCGATACACGTGACCGGTTAGCTTACATATAAGAGCCCGTTTACCCGTCTAGCCTATTACAACGTATATTAATTAATGACCGAGTGCACTTCCAAATTTCACTTCTGTATTCAAATTCAATGAAAGAGTCTTCAACCTAGAAAAAGATGTGTCAGAGATAAAGCAAGTCAACTAGTATGCTCAAGCTCTCTCCTCCATTCATGTTATAGTTGATCGTTACATGGATAACAAACTTGAAGAAGTGATAAACAAGGCCATTCAAGCACTTAATTTTGACTGTAGAGAAGAAGCTAAAGCTGAGAAAAGGGAGTATATAGAACTCGTTGACTCAACGGTGAGGACAATTATCAAAGAGGAAGTCAATGCTCAATTACCTTAGCTTCTTCCTTAAGCAATCTCAGATGTTGCAACTCTCGTTATTGAGAAAAATGTCACTGAATCAGTTGAAGCTGCAATCTTGACAAGATCTTTTTCACAACCAACGTCTACTTATGAGGCAGTCGCATCACTCTCTGAGTTTGAGCTTACAAAGATACTGATAGATAAGATGGAGAAGAACAAGTCATATGATAAAGCTGACTACAAAAAGAAGCTTTATGATGCACTGGTCGAGTCGTATAACACTGACAAAGATCTCTTTGATTCATATGGTGAAGTCTTTTCGTTGAAGAGGAGTCGAGATGAAAAAGACAAAGATCGAGACCCCTCCGCTGGATCAGACCGAGGGACGAAAAGAAGAAAATCGAGTAAAGATGCCGAGTCCTCCAGAGATTCAAGGTCAAAGGGAAAGAAGTCTTTAAGCACCTCTAAAGACGCCTCCCAATCTCAACATAAGTCTTCCAGCAAGTCTTCCCATGTAGATGAGCCAAGTCATACTGTTGAAGACTCAAGCATGCAACAAGATCAAGAGTTTGTCACCGGAGACAATGATGAACAACCCGCTGACAAGGAGGTTACCAAAGCTGACTGGTTCAAGAAACCCAAGCGACCTCCAACTCATGATCCTGATTGGAGTAAGAGACAACAAGTTGACTTTCGACCTCCTTAGACCTGGATTAGTTAAGTTGTACATGCTAAAGAACCTCCCACTTCATTTGATGAGCTCAATGATACTTCATTTGATTTCTCTGCATTTGTCATGAATCGGATTAAAATTCCAAATCTAACTCAAGAAATTCTGGTTGGATCGGCATTCAACCTGCTCAAAGGCACTTGAAAGAGTATTACAGAATTAGAGTACCATCTTAAAGAATGTTCCAAAGCAACAACTGAACGACTTGACTGGCATAACCCCGAAAACAAACCGTATCTGTTCGATCTCAGAAAGCATCTTCCATTAATTCAAGATCATTGAGGATGCCAAATTATCCCTCAGGATTACTTTATTAATAAAGATCTGGAATATCTGAAGGGTGGAGATTTAAGCAGACGATACTCAAATTCTATGACAAAGACAAAAGCTGCTACTTATGATCTCAAATGGATCGAAGACTTGGTTCCTAACTTGTGGAGTCCCGTGCAGGTGAAATATGATCAACATGCTTACTTGGGCACTTCACACTAGGGTCCAAAACGCCAAAGATTCTATAGGTATGCTAGCAACTTGACTTCGTCAAAAGATGTTTACTTCAGAAGAAGAATTATCACGGTAACCAGACTTAAAATCATGAAGAAGTATGAATGCGGTCACCTGGAAGCGATTGAAGTTCGTCGAGATGATCAGAAGCTATATACATTTAAAGAAGGTGATTTCAAAAGACTTCCCCTACAAGACATTGAGGACATGTTACTTCTACTCGTTCAACAAAAGCTGACCAATCTCACAATCGACGAACGGTATGATTTAAATGTGGCATTACGTATGTACACCAGACGTATTGTCATTCAAAGGCGGGTGGAAGATCTTTAATTTGGTGTCAAAAGTTACCAAAAAAAGCTCAACCTCACTAAACCCGACACATACAGATTA
This sequence comes from Tanacetum coccineum, assembly GCA_026074375.1. NCBI lineage: Eukaryota > Viridiplantae > Streptophyta > Magnoliopsida > Asterales > Asteraceae > Tanacetum > Tanacetum coccineum. Next base: position 12,927 of record BQNB010112590.1, on the reverse strand, counting down.
AATCTCAGAAAAAGGACCGCGTACACTGCATATTCAGACCCGAAAGGAGTGATATATAAGGACCAGATGAATAGAAACCGATTGATGCGCGCAGATGAACTTCATAAATTCAGTGATGGCACGCTCGATGATGTTCGGTCTACTCTTAATGATATTGCTAAGGGAATAAGGATGGAATACCTGCCAATGAGGAAATGGAGTAACTTAGACAAGAAGAGGACTCGGGTTATGGTTCAGGATATAGACAAGCAGCTTTATCAGAGGAGGTTAACGCGGAATCTAGAGAAGTTTGTTGGTGGAAGGGAATACGGGAATGATCTCAGGCTACTGGAAAGGATAACATGACTTTGTCTTAGTTTGTCTCAACTCATTTTAGGTCAACTCTCGTGTAGGATATTGGAAATCATAACACAATCGAATGACTAGTGGATTAGCCAAGTTCTAGAGAGAGAAAGCGAGAGAGAACTTTCTAGTGAGAGAAAATAAACTTGTATTATGTGAATGACTAACCTACCTCTTCCATGGCATGGAAGAGACTTATATAGTAACAACAAAACCAGCCATAAGGCCTTAGTAGTGGGCTTACACATTGGGTTTAATACCCGGCCCATTACTGAATGTTATACATTAACTACGAGCAACAATAAACGGTAAAATACACGGGGTGACCGAGTCTTTTTCTAATATCTAACAATCTCCCCTAAGGGAGGTCACCCCAGAAAATACTAAATTAAGCTCTGTAGTGTTGATCTTGTGTTTAGCTCGTAGTCTTTGATTCTTCATGCATTGATTTCTTTGTACATAATGTAGTGATATTTGAGCTTAGTTCCTTTGACTTGTGTGATCTTTGAGCTTTCTTTGAGATCAACAACTACAGTAAATCTCTTAATCAACTTTGTTGTGGTATTGCCTCCATGTAATGTTGTGACATTCGGACCGGCATGCTCACACTTTTATAGATCATGATAGAATGCATCAGAGTTGCGGAAGCTGTGTTGTAGGTCTTTTAGTTATCATGATGTCTTTAATTAGGAATATTAAGTGTGAGCATAGGGTTGTGAATTGACATGTCTCTTGCCATCAGCTGCTACCGTCGGGGATTCCTGCAAGTATATGTTAGTAATAAACAAACGAAAGTGTCTTTGTTCACTTTCGTTGAATAAGTTTGCAAGAACCACGGTTCCCCGTTATTCAGTATAAATACTGCCTGTGATCAGGTAGAATTCCGAAGAATCTCCTTGACAGGGTTTCGCAGCTGCGCTAGCCGTTCTCAAACCGGAGCGTCTCAAAGTAGACAAAGCACGGAGTGAGTGAACCAGTGAATTAAAAATCCACTGATTAATGAAAAATTGATTTGAAAGTCAATCGCAAATGGGGTAGTAGAAAGAAAGAATCGCACTCTACAAGAAATGAGTAGGACTATGTTAAATGAACAATTCGTTCCACAAAAATTTTGGTGTAACTCGGTCGATACGTCAACGTATATAATTAATAGAATTTCCATTAGACGTATTTTAGGAAAAACCCCATATGAATTATTAAGAGGTAGAAAATCAAACCTTAACTATTTCAAAGTATTTGGAAGCAAATGCTTCATACTTAATACAAAAGATCACCTCACCAAGTTAGACCCAAAGTTATACGAAGGTGTTTTTCTAGGATATTCGCAAAATAGTAAAGCTTACATAATTCTTAATAAACAAACAATGAAAGTCGCAGAATCCTTAAATGTGATATTCAATGAAACTCCTTCCCCACCTAAAACATCACCATTAGAAGATGATGATTTAGTCAAAGAAGAAGCTATTGAGGTTAATAAAACAAAATTCTTAGGCAATGATCTCAAAAATAAATCTCTAGAAAATAATAAAATCATAAACATTAAAGAATCTAAAAGTCACCCCCTAGATAATGTTATTGGTAATCTAAATCAAAGAACTCTTAGATCACAAGCTCAAGACAAAAGTAATTTCTTTTGTTTTCTTTCAACAATAGAACCCAAAAATATAAATGAAGCTTTAAAAGATGAAAGTTGGGTAATGGCCATGCAAGAAGAACTAAACCAATTTATATCAAATGATGTTTGGGAATTAGTCCCTAATCCTATGAATATGACCATTATTGGAACCAAATGGGTGTATAGAAATAAGCTCGACGAAAATGGCATTGTAACTAGAAATAAAGCTAGGCTAGTCGCCCAAGGTTATAATCAACAAGAAGGAATTGATTATGATGAAACTTATGCACCCGTAGCTAGACTAGAATCCATAAGAATATTATTAGCCTATGCATGCGCATTAGACTTTAAATTATTTCAAATGGATGTAAAGAGTGCATTCCTTAACGGTTTTATCAATGAGGAGGTTTACGTGGCACAACCTCCGGGATTCATTGACTTCGCAAAACCTAATCATGTTTATAGACTCAAGAAAGCGCTTTACGGACTTAAACAAGCTCCTAAAGCTTGGTACGATAGATTGAAAGCTTTTCTTATTAAACATGATTACACCATGGGAATGGTAGATAACACTCTCTTTACTAAAAAGAAAGAACCCAATCTCATCATTGTCCAAATATATGTCGATGACATTATATTCGGATCAACTTGTCAAGAAATGTGTGATGATTTTGCCAAGATCATGCACGATGAGTTTGAAATGAGTATGATGGGGGAACTAAATTTTTTCTTAGGACTACAAATAAAACAATTAGAAGATGGTATATTTTTTAACCAATCAAAATACATAAAAGAAATGCTTAAAAAATTCGGATTAGAAGACTCTAAGCCAATGAAAACTCCTATGTCTACGGAAACAAAACTCACGAAAGACGAAGAAGGTGAGTCCGTAGATAATACCAAAAATTCATAAACTAACACATAACACTGATAACTACAACAACTAAATAATGTACAAAGTCTATAATATAAAACACATGATATTGACCTTTTAAGTGGAATGACGATATTATTCCGTTCTCTAAAGAAGTCTGTAGTCAATATCACGAACACGTCCACCAACAAAGCATTCCAGATTCCGGTAGATCCTTCTCGTCTTCAGTCGCACTTTACAATTGCCCCCCCCCACTATGAACTCTTTGCTCCTTGTCACATCCTTTTCAGTCCAGAATCGCGTATTCACACCCGGATTGAGCCGCTTAACCTGGAATTCCTTGACTCTGTAATCTAAGTGCTTCCAAAATAGCGTGTGTGAACGGTCCGCCATCACTGGAATTGTATATTTCTTGAACCGCATGATCTTTCATTCAGTGTTGTGACCGGGACACTACTGCGCGAGGAGAATCAATGATGGTGAATCATGCTTGAACTCGTAGCTTGTTCATACAATCCAGAGTTTTGTGGAGGTTCAACTGTGTCTTGGTAGTTTCAATGCCGAGTTGAAAGTCTTTGACCCGTTGTCAAATCACCAAGTTTCGGGTCCATAGTTTGACAGCAGTAGATACCATTTGTTTGTCTGAACCAGGAAGATAATTAAGATAACCTTGCAGAAGGAGTAGATTCAGGTATTCAAAGTCATTGGGATACAGGTTCTTGAAATGTTTTTTAGGAATCGTATGTTCTTGGAAATCAGCTCTTCGGAGGACAATTTACTAAGTTGGTCTACCGTATCTTGAGTATGCTTGATTCTGACGCACTAAGAATCCGCATGCTTCAAACAAGAGTTTATATATGATCTAACAAACCTTATGAAAGATCAAAAATACAATATGAGCTTATTGAACAAGATTTAAGCTTACTTGAGCTAGAAATGGGTCGAAATGGGTTTTTCGAGTTCATACGCCTAGATATGGATTCAAGACCTTCCTTCTCTTGATTCTTGGCTTATATTCTGATCTTAAGGACCTTCTACTTCTTCCTTGGCTGAGCTATAACTTCATTTTTGTTTCTAATGAAGATTTGAGGTGTGATTTGAATGGTTTGCATGTTTCGGCTATATATAGGGGTTAAATGACCCTTAGTGCCCAAGTTAACTTGGTGTAAGGATCAAGGTGCTAGAGTAGTGACTAATGAAGATTATAAGGTGAGTATGGAAGGCTAGAAAAATAGCTAAGCAAGGTGGAAGGTGTTGGAGGGGTTCAGCTAGAAAAGAGGTGACAAGGAGGTGATTTTGCAAACTTGGTGACCAAGGTGATTATGGAGGTGCTTGTGAAGTGGTAAGGTGGCTGCTAGTGAGGTCATGGTGATGCTTGAGAGGTGGTAGGATGCTAGCTTAGGTTAAAAATAGGTCAAAATGAAATAAAAATGGTGCCGGGTTAGTTTAGGGTTTTGTGTTAGGGTTTTTGGTTTTAATTCAAGTTAGAGTTAGGGTTTAGGATAGTTTAAGGTTTAGGTTTAAGGTTTAGGATTAAGATTAGGGTTTAGAATTAAGGTTTAGGGTTTAGAATTAAGGTTTAGGGTTTAGTTTTAGGTTTAAAATGAAATTAGGGTTTTAGGGTTTCGTTTAGGGTTTAGGGTTTTAGATTTGGGTTTTAGAATGACTTAGGGTTTAGGTTTAGGGTTTAGAAGTCATGCATTAAGTGCTTGTACCTTATGCTAGAGTGGTGGTAAGAAACTAAAGTGATTTAGGAGGTAAAATGACCTAGTTTGGTTTTTTTCTTGACATATTGCTTTTACATTATGCTTAATGAGTTGTATTTTGTACATTGACTTTGGTAGGTAAATTGTATTTCCAAATGTTTGGTGGCATTGTATACTTGTACACCATGCTTGTGGTGTTTTTTTGATCATTAATTTTTTTGTAGACATTACATCATAAATTAAGGTTTTGATATAGCACATTATTGTACGGTTTTATATTATTTATTATTTATTGTTTGTTTTGTTATAAAGTTGGTGGTAATTGTTACGTTTAATGGTAATATTTTTATTAATGTTTTCTTTTGGTATTTAATTAATTTTTATTTATTATAATGTTTTTTTGTTTTTATTACTTGAAATCAATATTAGGATTTTTACATGTTTGGAATATTAGATATAGATGGTTTGGGTGGAGTGCGTTTGTGTTGTGGAAAGGTTTTTCTTTAGTGTTGCTTGTTACGTGGATTTTTGTGTGTTTGCTTTTTATTTGTGGGGGGACACATATGTTTTTATGGTGGGTGCCTCGGGGGGCTGAGGTCGGGTTTGTGGTGTACGTTGTGCCAGGTTTGGGGTGCGGAGTGGTCGGCTTGTCGTGTAGGGTAGGGGTGTCTGGTGAGGTGGGTGCCACTTAAGGGTGTGACTATGGGGTTTGGGGGATGTGGGGTGGGACGGGTGGTGACTGAGGTTGTGTGTTTGTTTGAGTGCAGAGTGTAAGTGGGGGCGGGTGTTTTGGGTTGAGTGTTGTGATTTAGTTTTGAGTGGGTGGGGTGGTGGTGAGTGGTGGGGGTGTGGTGGTGTAGGCGGGTGGTGGGGGTGTGGGGTGGGTGGGTGGATGTGGGTTGGGGGGTGTTGGGTTGGTGTGGGGGTGGTGGGATGGTGGGGTGGGTTGGGTCGTGTGGGGGGTGGGGGTGTGTGGGGGGGGGGGTTGGTGGGTGAGGTGGGGGAGGTGAGAGTGGGGTTGCCGGGTGGGTGGGGGGGTGGGGTAGGTAAGTGGGGGTGTGGGGTGGGGGAATGTGGTGTTGGAGGTGTCGTTTCGAGGGGTGTGGGGGAGGGTGGAGTGGGTGGTTCTGAGGGGTGGGATGTGTGTGGGGTTGGGTGTGGTGAGGGGTATGCGCGGGTTTGTTTGAGGGGGTGGGTGGGGGGGGGGTGAGGGGTGGGTGAGTCGTGGGGGTTGGACGAGGTGGGTGTGGATGGTGGGTGATAGTTGCGGTCTATGGGGGGGAGGATTCGGGTGGTCGGGTGTTCGGGTGTGTTGGGATGTTGGTGGGAGGGGGTGTGGGGGGTGGCCGGGGGGGAGGGGGGTGTGGTGGGTTGTTGGTTGTGTTGTAGGTATTTAAGCTTTGGCATGGATATGGGTTTGCAGGGTTGTAGTAGCGTGCATTCGCGCGCTTGTTGTGTGGGACGGACGGGTGGTGAGGTTATGGGGTGGTGGACGGGGGGTGCCGTGGGTGGGAGGTGTGGGTGTTGTGTGTTTGTGATTGGGGTTGTTGTTGGGTGTGTGTATTTTGGGATGTAGTTTGGTTAGTAGGGCATTGGCGAGTTTTGTGTTGGTATGGGTTGTAGGGTGTTTTGGATAACGGTTTTTTGGGGTATGGCGGTATGTAAAAATGGTAGCGTGGATAGGGGGGGGAGGGGTGGTTAAAGGGGGTGGGTGGAATGTGGAATTGGGGGTTGGATGAGGCGGTGGGGTGTGGTTGGTTTTATGAGAATGGGGGTGTTGCGGTAGTATTGGGGGAATAAAAGGTGAGGGATTGGGTGTGGGGGGGGTTAGGGGGTGAGGTGGATAGGGGGTGATAGGGTTTTGGGGGAGGGTGGTAGTGAGGGTATGGGTGGGAATAGAGGTTGGGGTGAGGGAGGGGGTGGGTGAGGGGAGGTGAGGTTGAGCTGGGAAGTAAGAATAGGGGGGGGGTGGGGGGAGGGGGTAGGGTGGGTGTGGGATTGGGGTAGCCACTTTTATGGGCGATGTCGGATGAGATGTATGAGGGTAAGGCAGAGATTCGTTTGTTGTTTGCGAGTGGTTTAATACGTTGTGTTTTGTAATTATTTTTCGGAATCTATATGTTAGTATGATAGCTTATTATTGCCTTTGTATTTTATATTTTATTTGTCTTATGTTTTTTTTGTTTTTAATCAAAATAAGCACACACCAATTTGGTGGAGGTTGTGTGAGCTCGTTTACTTTAGAGATGCAAGTTACGTTGCATAATGAGATAAAGCAAAAAAATTCCCTGTAAAAAGGTGGTATATATATAATAGATGGATATTACAGTTCATCTAATTTAATAGATGGATAATTACATTGATTAAAATTACGGGTTGTTATACATCAGCACACTATTCATCCGATTTTGTCAAAAAATGTTTCAAGTTTCATTTGGCTATAACTTGGTCGTTTTAAATCCAATTTTAATGTGCGATATATGGAAAACTATCTACTCGAAACGAGCTCTCCAAAAACTAGTTTTACGCCTAATGAAAACATTTTTAGGTCGACCAAAACCTCAAAACAAATTTGGGATAGCAAGCCTTTTTGTCAAAAACGCAACCAAAATCCACCCAAACTTCACAATAGTGCCTAATCTCCATTCACAACTAATCCACAATAAAACCACACTTAAAACTAACCTAATCCCTTCATTTCTATTGTTCCAACTCTCACCCCACTCTCATCTCACCAAGAATATAGTATTTAACTAGTGAAACAAATGGAACATCATTATTTATAAAATCTTGTTTTATAATCTTTTAAAAAAATTAAAACACAACATATGGATGTATGGATCTTGAACATATAAGAAGAACATAAGGAAAACCACAAAGAAAGATTCAAGATACCTACAAGAATGAAGAACAAGTAGTGAAATCACAAGATCTATACCCTAAAATAATAGATCTATAAAACCCACTAATAAAATATGAAACCCTAACTTAGATCTTGAAGAAAAACCCTTGAATCAAAGAACCAATACTTGCAAAAACCTTAGTTAACCTTAGAAATGAACTTGGAATGAGTGGATCTTGATAGAAAATAAAACTAAGGAAAGTATATGTGTGTGTATGTATGTCGTGGCCAAGAGGAGAGGAAAAGAGAGAAGAAAATTTTGTTGGTGGCTTGAAAATGATTATGAAACCCTAAGTTGGAAGTTTGAAATGTATTTATAGGCCAAGGGAAAGTTTAAGGTTTGTGTTTTGTAGCATCAAGTGACCAACACATACCAAAGGTGTGTGTGTACCCATGTTCGGCCGAACCTAGCCACAAGGGACCATTTTGGTTCAAATTTTTGTATCATGGTTCATATTATGTGCATATGTTAGTCTTGAGTTGGTCAAATGAAGTCAAGATGTGTAAGTATCACATGGCTTGGTCTCACTTGAGAAAATGTGCATGAGAATGACACTCTCATGTGTCACTATCCATCACATGCATGGAAAATTCAAATAAAATGCTCTTGATTAAATTTCAAGACCCATGGTGCATTTGGTTTTGGTTTAGGCGTCCATGTGTATAAGGGGAGGGATATGAATGAAAATTTTCACTTAAGAATATGAGATGGACGATAACTAAAGTTTACACGAAAAGATTTCGAGTTTTCGGGGTTCCGTTAGGTCAAAAACGCGAAAAATGCAATTTAAACGTTAAAGCATAAAAATAAATATCGGGAGTGATCGTAAACTACGAAACACTTAGAAAAGATAAAATAACTCATATAATATCTAAACTAATAAATATCCGATGCCGAAACGCGTCCGATGATGTTTTTCAGATTTACGCGGTTTACTTCCCAGTAAATTGTCAGATTCAAACGTAACGTATAAAAGTCAAAAATAATTGTCGGAAAAGTTTAAAATATTGACCTAAAATTCTTAGGGTGTGACACTAAATCATTACTTTTGTATTAATTATGACGTTTGAAGGCTAATACCTTTGGGTATTAGTCATTATTATGAAGATCTTAATGTTTGGTGTGTTTATCTCGATTTCTTAATTTATCGTTGATTGCTTGTTTATGTTTATCAATTTATACTTGTTTACGTGCTTTTGTATGCGACCTATCATTCAACTGGATCTAGTGATACGGACCAAGTAATCTAGATACCGGGATAGCTCTCCATATAGTGATTTATACATCTAGACCAATAGGATCACAAATAATGACCTATCTTTGCCCTTAGATTGTGAGCTTAGTTGGACCGGCAGGTGACCCAGGGATCAACGAGTACGTTCTCAGTTAATTGGTAAAGACTTGGTTAGTGGACTACTAGTGTATGAATTGCCATTAAGCAGTAAGTGGGTAAAGTCTCTATGAGCTAGGGTTTAACAAGATCACCATTGCTTTAATCCCTAAGATAGATTATAATCAGCAAATAAGGATGCTTTATGCGGATGCGTTTAATTGTGACAGAATTCTACGTGTCTAGGTTTAAGGAAGAAGTACCGCCTTAATCTTAAGAATGATATGCCGCCTCGAGATAAGTAATCATTGCACTAAATAAACAAACCAACGTTCTGATTAGATTAATAATGGTTAATACAGTTTTCTTATATTTGGCTAGACCGCTCTTTTATCTTCTGTTAATTTGCTTGCGTGTGTTTTAGTGTCTTAAGTTGATTTTAGTCACCACAAAACCCGTGCCAGTCTCTCAGGCTGAAAACCCCCTTATCCGTTAGATTTAGGATTAACATAGGTTTAGCATAGGTTTAACATAGAATAGAATTAACTTAGTTTAGATAACCAAAATATTAATAAATTGAAAGATTGTTTCTCGCTCTTAGTGATCGACACCCTACTTACCACGAAACTACCACCGATCGGGTACACTGCCCGTTAAAGTGTTGTTTTTGGTTAAGTCGGCAAAATATAAATTTAAAACTTGAAATCATAAAATTAACACCACACAACGACACATCAAGTTTTTAGCGCCGCTACCGGGGAGTAAAAATAATCTTGAATTTTATTTGATATTTTGGTTTTTAGTATTAGATTAGATCTAACCCTTAGGATTAGTGTAGTTTAGATTTAGTTCTTATTCTTGTCTGTTTGCTAATTGTGTTTATGTGATACGGCGTATTCAGTTTACTGAATACGATGTAGATGTTATTTGATAGTTTTCTACCCTAGTAAGTTTATTACAGGATGGACGACCCAAATATTACTATGGAAGAATACATCAGGCTCGAGGAAGAAAAAGCTCAAAAACATAGGAAAGTGTTTAACTGGGAAACTGCTAAGTATGGTAAGATCTATGGGTTATTGGAAATCATAACACAATCGAATGACTAGTGGATTAGCTAAATTCTAGAGAGAGAAAGTGAGAGAGAAAATTCTAGTGAAAGAAAATGAACATGTATATTATAAATGACTAACCCACCTCTTCCATGGCATGGAAGAGGCTTTTATACTTACAATAAAACCAGCCTTATGGCCTTGGAAAAGGGCATACATGTCGGATTTAATACCCGGCCCATTACCGACTGTTATACATTAACTACTTAACTACGAGCAACGATAAACGGTAAAATACACGGGGTGACCGAGTCTTTTTCTAATATCTAACAATCTCCCCCTAAGGGAGGTCACCCTAGAAAATACTAACTTAAACTCAGCTATCAATTTATTATGTTCAACTCGTAGTCCTTGATTCTTCATGCATTGATTTCTTTGTACATAATGTAGTAATCTTTAAACGTAGTTCCTTTGACTTGTGTGATCTTTGAGCATTCTTTGAGATCATCAGCCACAAGAATTCTCTAAATCATCCTTGTGGTAGTATTGCCTTTATGTGATGTTGTAACCTTCGGACCGGTATGCTCACACTTTTTTGTATCATGATATCATACATCAAAGTTGCCGAAGCTGTGTTGTAGGTCTTTCAGTTATCATGATGTCATTGATTTGAAATATGAAGTGTGAGCATGTGGTTGTGAATTGACATGTCTCTTGCCAGCAACTGCTACCGTCGAGGATTCCTGCAAGTATATGTTAGTAATAAATAAATGAAAGTGTCTTTGTTTACTTTCGTCGAATAAGGTTGCAAGAACCACGGTTCCCTGTTAATCAGTATAAATACTGCATGTGATCAGGTAGAATTCCGAAGAGTCTCCTTGATAGGGTTTCGTAGCTGCGCTAGCCGTTCTCAAACCGGAGCATCTCAAAGTAGACAAAGTACATAGTGAGTGAACCAGTGAATTAAAACCCACTGATTAATGAGAAATTGATTTGAAAATCAATTGCATATCATTCAGGAAAGAGTTGTTGTGACACATTGAAAGTTTTATATTATAAAATCAAATTTCATCAGAAACACTTTTGTTTTGAAAGATATACACAGTCAATGTGCTCGAAAATTAGTTGTTGAGCACATCAAAAGGTTTTTTCATTTTTTTTTGGTTTGTATTTTTTGGGGTCACAAACCACCGACATCACGGTAGGTATTGCGGAGCGCGGTTCGGGACGGGGGGGGGGGATATCACGGTGGGGTCGACGGGGGGGGGGGGGGGGCGGGGGGGGGGGGGTGATTTGGCGGGTGGTGGGGGGTTTGGTGTCGTTGAGAGGGGAGTGGGGAGGAGCGCGGAGGGTGATTCTTCTGAGATGATCAGTTTCACATTAACAGAGCAAATAATTAGCGGCACGTACGTGGAGAATGATCTGGCGTTGTATATCCAAATATGGGAGCAAGTACTGAGAAGCATTTGGGGTACACACGCTAGTCCACTAGTTCTTTTCCATTTGTTATAAGTTTGACCCATAATGGATCTCACATGCCACCTACTAAGAGCTTGGTAGATGTTGGCTCTAGAAGGATTTCCATCTTCATTAAGTACTTACGTATCACTCAGATGTTCTGGCAATACCACGAGGATAATGCGTAAGACTCTTAAGATCTTTACTTGTTGTCACAGTGTGTGAAGAACAAGCATAGTTTGTATTAGTGTCCTAACGAGATTTGTAGATGATCTTATGGCTCTAGACTCACTAGTGCATTTTTGGGTTTTAGTAGTCGGAGGCTAGAGCAGACTGCCACCTTTTTAATATCATCTAACTCGGAGTGAGAGAGATGATAGAAATGTATTGATCTCCGTGAGAAATGAAACAAGAATCCTTTGAGGGATCTTGAGTGGATAGGGAGGGTTGTGCAGCGTATCACTGGGTCCATGATACTTGTCTTCAATGTCAGCAATCAACCATGTGATTCTGACAGCATATGTAGTGACCCGGTTTCTGCCTAATGTTTAAGGAGGGCTGCTTTCTTTTTACCCTTTATCTTAACATTTCTTTTTCATTCTTCAACCCCTTCAGTGCTTACCGAGACTTCATTACTAGAACCTTGTTGGGTATGTTCTAGTACTAGCTCCATCTCAGTCTGCACTATTCCCTTATTCTCACATTACTCCTTTTGTAATCATACCTAAGGACTTCTACACTAACTAGTGGATTGTCCCTGGGTAGATCCCTCCGGCTCTGGCGGGATCATGGGAACATGTACCTAACCATACCATCCTTATAACTCCGATAAAGTAAATACAGGGTCGGTCTTTTGGTACTGTTCTCTTCGCCATAAAACCATTTGAAAATCAATCAAGGTACGGGCGATGTAAACATCAAAGCATTAGTACCTCGATTATTTTGATTCATGAAACTGCTCCCCCTCAACATGTGTATCGATATTCGAAATTGTTTGGCACATGGAGGGAAGAGTACCTGCTTGAGTCTTAATAGATCACATTTTTATCAGATTTAATATTTAAATCACATTCTCTCCCCTGATCAAAAATTTCAAACCCTTTGAGATTTAGGATCTCAATTGATTTAAATAAGTTAGAAAATTTGGGAGAAAATGTGGTCTGATTAAATACAAGTCAATATTGGAACCGATATATGCTCCCCCTTAATTAGTGAGGGACATAGTTCGTGTCAGTTATAATGAGTTTGTTCTAATGTTTTCAAAATTTGACACAAACTCAGAAAACCAAATATACTGACATAAAACACATCTTAATCACTACTTTCACATAACTGGTCCTTTAGAGTTTAAATGGCACATTGCACACATGGCCTTATACTTTCACATAACTAACAAATTTAGCCTTTTTGAGTTTAACTCCCCCTTAAAATGTAACCCCGTTTGATGCAAATCATTTCTTAATAACTTATTCACTGAGTTAAGATGCCCGTTAAATGTAATAAATTTTGAAAAAAAATACTCCCCCTTCAATCAAGGACCCGTTTTCTATTGAAAGAGCAGTAGTAGTTGATTGAGTATCAAATATTTATGAAAACACAAGTCCGATTGATTTTCCAACAACATTAAACCACCATGTGAAATCCAAA
>BQNB010112589.1:0-16825 GCA_026074375.1 Tanacetum coccineum | reverse complement strand
CAACAAATACTACTCAAAGGTCACACCAGCAAGAACCAAATTATCAAATTCCTGCTTTAGCTTTATACGGTAATCAACTCTTATCAAATTCTTACTCAACAGTTGTTGTTGCTTATCTTACAATTAGGTTCATTATTAAGTTATAATATTGCATACGGTGGGTCATGTGTGCCTGGATTTATGCTTAATAGTGAGTAAAATGATTATAATTCTAAAACATTTGATTGTTTTAGGAGTATATTATTAAATTTTAGGAAGTATGCAGAGAGTCGCAGCAAGAAAACACCCCTGTAGTTGCGATAGAGAAGGTTCATTCAAGGAATTACAGAATACTACTACTGATCTTGCAGAAGCAATGTGAGCAACAATTTATTCTTCGCTATTATTTATTATGTTCTATGTAAGCTTATTTTGATCTATATGATTGTGGTTTCTAAATTAAACAATTGAAACTCGGTCAAAAGATGATGTGAAAACTGATTTTCAAGGGCAATTTTTTGTTTGACGACGATATCAAATTCCGTATAGAGTTAGAGCCACTAACATTGCACATTAACATTTCTCCAGACACTTCTCTGAAACTGAGTTAGTAAAGAGTCTGAATATGTTTATATTATGAACTAGGAGTTGTAATACTGCGTTAATATTAGCTATAATCCATGTGAGGTTTAATGCGAAGTATTCAGTCATAGTTAGTAACCTGTTTTTATAAAGGTAGGTTTGAGTTGGTGCCAAACACCCCCTATTGCAGCATTAGAATACTATATTATGAAAACTTTTTACATGTAGCTTACACATCATAAATGGGGTACTTTTATGTATACGTATATATAAAATGAACTGGTAAAAAAGATAGATATCTGATTACACGTCAATAAAAAGATGGAAGTTTATGGAAATCATTTTACAAGAAACATATGGCGGTCAATAAGTTGTGACAGATGTGGTGTCATTAGATGGCAAAATATGTTGTAATGGCTTTCAAACTGAATATTTTATTTTTTTAAGAAAATGCATTTTTAGATTTGACAAGTTATCTTTTTTTGTTAAAATGCAGATAGATAAAACACAATCACGTGTTGTGGATCTTATTGTGTCAACTCTTCGCTTATCGAATCTTGATATTGTTGCTTCGTATGTTTTTAGAGGAGGTAATAATGCCCCGATGCCTGCTGCTAAAAGTGATGGAAATGATGTCCCTTGGTCCAGCAATATCGGATTCACAAGTAAGTGAATAAATCATTGGTATTATTTAGGTGTCAAATTGGGCAGCTTGGGTGACAGGTTAAAAGAGTAGTTTTTGTACATATCAGGTTGGGTTGACTAGACACACCTTTTCTCTAAATGGATAATGTATACATATCTCAGTAATCAGTTTAGCACATTTAGACACCCATGCTTTCACCTTTAGATGTATGTCATACTTTTAAAGGTGGCAGTTCTTATCCATTTACTTATAATAGGGATGATCTGGGTTATATTTTTTTCTCTAATGTTTCAATTGGGTTAAACGGGTTAAAAGTCTTTTGAACTATACTCAAATTCACAAAATCTTCTGAATTGTTATATTACGATTCGTTGTCCTACCAACTCATTATATACATGTATTGTCCATGCTCCTGCATATTATCTTAGGCATTGCATTCTGTCCAAGTTTGTTGATTACCTCTTTTGTTAAAAATGTTTTCTGGGTTGAAATTACTAGGGGAATACGTTGCATGGTTTCAATCAAGTAATGCCCGTGAAGTAACACTTTATGAAGAAACTTTTGAGAAAAGATGGGCTTCGTGAAGTAGTATAAGACTTCAGTGTTGCTGCTGCATCCAAGCTATTTGAGCAAGCTAGATGTACTAAATACGTATTATATTCTTGCTGGAAAACACCCACCCCTGTGTTAAATTGAAACAGTTTAAATAGGTCGGATAAATTATGTAACATGTCATATGCCAAACACCCCTACTACAGCAAACTTATAATACATAAGTTGCTTATACTTTTACATATCTAAAGGCATACTCTACATTATAGGACATTTATAAAAATTGAAAAATCCTTTAGTATCATGTTAAAAATTGTTTTATGTTTCAATAGCATATTCTTTTTATCAAACATTTATAAATCAATTTATTTCATAGTAAGATCAACAAGAACGATTTAATGTAGTTGTAATTTTTTACTTAAAAATGAGACGTTTCTTATCTTTTGCAGGTTCGTTTCTTCATTTTTTGTGCTGCACCGTCACAAGACTTTGCAAGGGAATCCTATAGGGGAAGGTAATTTTGTATTGCAGGTTGTATCAAAAGAATTTCTAATTAACATTAAGAGAGATGAAGATGTTGAGAATTTGGGGAAGCTGCTGGCTGAAGAAGAGTGCATTTCAGAAGCTCGAATTTACTGAAGAACTTATTGTTTTACTTTTAGGGGGAATAATTATTTCAAATGTAATATTGTACAAAAATGTTAAGCAACAATCTAATGCACTATAAAGTTGAAAGTTTGGCCCGCGCTCCGCAGCGAAGCGCGGGCTAAAAACCTTGTTCACTCTTGTAATTGATTCTTGCCAAAAGATTGATCAATTCATTAATGAAGTCATGAGCTTCAAATCATGTCCTTGTTTTGAGATTTCATCTTTAACTCAAGATCTTATACCATTTCGTCTAGAAATTTATATAACTATATCAAAAAGTAGCTGGATATGAAACTTGTAGGAGTTGGAGCTCATGATTTATATATGTCTGGCAAGATAGCTAAAGCTTATACGTGAAAAGTAATATTAAAACACAAATAGTATAAAAACACAAAATTAAAGATAACGCTATATGTATAATTAGTGAACCGAAAGTTCAAGTTTTCTTTTAAAGCTCTTTTTAAAGCATATAGTTTTCAAAAGCTCCTATCAATTTAAGGCACCTAACAACCTTTATATTATAAAGTAGTTTATTTTACAAGCTTAAGCTTTCATAAGCTCTTTTAAACGATCTACGCCAAAGATACTCGGTGATAAACCAAAAACTATAGAACAAAAAGGAGGGCAAAGCCAAAAATTATAATGCACATCCAGTCATCTAGGTGTGTTGATCGGTTCGGTTATCGGGTTATTTGGTTCGGTTAGTTCGGTTAAAAAATTTTTGTCAACCCGAAACCGAACCGAACCGAACTTGAAATTTCATCAACCGAAAAGATACCGAAAAACCAGAGAATTGAATTCGTTACGAGTATAGCGGTTACACCCAGAAGATTAACTTTTTTAAAAAAAATTAATAATTACATAGATTTTTAGTAAACAAAAAATTATTATTAACACAAAAAGTGTTTTTTATATTATGATAACATTTATATATATAAATATATATATATAATTATATATACTTATATGAATTCGGTTTTCGGTTCGGAGTGTCAAACCCATATCCAACCCGAGAACCAAATTAGTAGTTCGGTTCGGTTCGGTTTTGACGAATTCGGTTCGGTTATTAGTTCGGTTCGGTTCAGTTCGATTCGATTTCGATTTTCAATTTATTCGGTTTTTTCGGTTTTTTTGCTCACCCCTCATCCAGAAGATTAGTGGAGTCAACATTTAGCCCAATATACATATATAGCCCAAAAACTTAAGTGTCTTGATTGGGTAAAATATCTTTCAATCTTTCATGTTAAATTAAGATTTGATCTTTGTTGGTAGGGGTGAGCAAAAAAAACCAAAAAACCCGAAACCAAACCGAAAACCGAAATAACCTAACCGAAATAACCGACCGAAATAACCGACCGAAACTAGAAACCGATGGTTCGGTTTTTACTTTTTCAAAAACCAAAAAATTTCGGTTCGGTTTCGGTTTCGTCCAAAAACTGAACCGAACCAGTTTTATAATAATATATAATTAATATAATATAAATAAATAATAAATCAAAATTTTAAATTCATATTTATTTTGTGCGTGAAATTATAATACTTATATATATCTTAATGTTTATATATGTGTTTGTCATGTACGTGTGTTTACTTGACAATATATAGTTACATATATGACAATGATTATACTATGTGTATTTTCACTTGCATGTGTGTGTCTCATTTATATGTGTATAATTGTAGATATTTGGGTAAACATTATTAGTCTCATACTGACAAAACAAAATAACCAATTTCTACGTAAAACAAGTTTATCAATATAAATTAGCCACAACCAAATATAAACGGTTTGAAACCGGAAAAACCAAAAACCCGAACCGAAAAAACCGAGCGGTTTCGGTTTTTGGTTTTATAAAAACCGACTATTTCGGTTTGATTTCGGTTTTAGCCAAAAACCGACCCAAACCGAACCGTGCACACCCCTACTTGTTGGGCAACGGACGAAGATGCGTGTGAACTAGTAATTTTAGTGTTATTAACTTATTTTATGTAATTATGTTTTACTTTAAGACTAATGGCTTTATATAAGTTTAGCTCATGACGGGTTAAGAAGTGCGGAGTGCATACTCGTCAAAGTTAGCTTGATACCGTCGGGACAAAGATGCGGAAGTCAAGGGGGTCGCGCCCCCATGTGAGGTCAAGGGGCAGAACCCCTTGCTGGGGGCAGCGCCCCTTGCGGGGTGAATGTGTAGAGGCCTTAAACGATTTTTACTAATTGGTATGATCAGTTTTCGCGCCAAAATCCCAATAGTCGCGTCTTTTTACCAACACAATGGTTGGTGTATAACCGAAAATAACCGAATTTCATTTATGAATATAACCAGACTTGATCTCATTTGCACAATAGAACAACATATAATACTCTAAGGTTTCTAATTAATTTCTCGTGCCTTAGAATTCAATTGCTTATTTCTCGTGCCCAAAACATATAAGATCAAACTACTTTAATCTGAAAGTGATTACACGATTCAAATTGATATCAAAATTATAAATCATTCATGAAAATTCCTACATAAATAGTGGAGTAAATAGATGTGGGGTTGCATACATCAACATCACACGGATTCTAAAGCTGCCCACACATCATTCCCATTAGCCTGTTGTAACAACGCGTAACACGACCCACAATGAAAATAGTTCATTGATTCAATAATAATGTTAATACAAATATTCGCGCAAAAACGATATTTATATTTTATGATCTTCATGTTTTGATAATAACAAATATAATGTCATACTACGTAAAAGTTTACGTAAACAAGTTATTTAGTCGTAAGTTTACTTAACGACGACTAATCACTTAAGGTATGAATATGGCATTATTAAACATAATTAATGATCAAAAAAAAATATTATCATTTGCAGAAATCTTTTCTAATCAAATGATTTAACTTAACACATGATTAATTATAAGCTAGTTATATTAATCATGTAAGACAAAATAGGATTAACCATAAGTGGAAACAATCTTTCCAAATCTTTCCAAATCTAGAAAATCTTTCCTTATTCATGATAAGAAATATTTTCTTCTAGAAGAATCTATTAAACTAGTTTTAATAAGTACAAAACAATATTTTGTATAGATTTGGGGTTAATCACTAAATGACAATTTTTGTCCCAGCTCCTCCCACGGATCCACCAAATGCACTGCACGGATCCAGGAGATGGTGGATCCGTGGGTCGCACGTCTTGTTCCCCTAAGACAGAATTTGAAATTCAAATGGTTGCTTATAAATACCAACCTCACTCTTTCATTTCAAACAACTCTTAACAAATATTTTTCTTATACATACTTTATCTTTTGCGTATTCTTTTATCATTATACTTGATACATAATCCATTACAAGTGATCAACTCATTCCACTCTTTAGTGAAGAACACTCAAGAAGACGTCAAGCTTCAAGTGTTATTAGTTTAGTTGTGTCATCACATTTGTGATAATCATTCATCTTGTATATCTTATGTTGTGTGTTGTGTGTATCATATGTGTATGACAGGTTAGTATTTAGGCCTCAAAATACATAGTGTGTTAGATTGGTTTTATCTCGAAGTAGAACTCGGTATTTAGCTTAGTACTGGAAAAAGTGTAAGCGACGTGTACGGTTTTCTCCGCCTAAAGGGAGCTTGTTGACATAGTGAAGATAAATATCAAGTTGGGTACTTGGGGAGTGGAGTAGGGCGAAGAGGTGCTTCGTAGCCGAACCATTATACATCATTGTGTCATCGGTTTGATCTTTCTTATCTTTACTTGCTTATATTTTGTTGTTAGTTTATTTATTTATTGCATCGCTATCATATACACTTGTGTATATCTCTTAAATTCACATAAGTCGACAATCTAAGTTTTAATTTTAAATTGATAAAAACTATTCAACCCCCCTTCTAGTTTCCACAATTGGTTCAGAAGCCAAGGTCACCCAAGATCTTTAACGTATATTATACATTAAAGCTTGAATCGATCTATGTATTCAGATAAATATATAGAAGGGAAATTTATGCAAAGACCACCTCTTTTTGAAAGTGATCATTTTATTTATTGGAAAAATAGATTTGAAACTTATGTGAAAGCAAAAGATTTAGATCTTTGGCATATTATCTTGAATGGTGATTTTCCACCGGTTGCCAAAAATGAAGTAACCCAAGTTTTAGAGGTTGTTCCTTTTGAACAACAAGATGATGATCTTAAAAAGAAACTTGCTAAAAATAATGAAGCTAAAATGGTTCTTTACAATGCTTTACCTAAAAAGGAATATGAAAGAATTTTTATGTGTAAAACGCTAAAGACATTTGGCAATCGTGTTTAATCTCGCATCAAGGTTTTTTAAATAGCCAAGTAAAGGATAATAAAATTGATCTTCTTGTTCAACAATAAGTAACAATTTTACTATCCTTGAAAAAAAATCTATTTGATAGCTGGTTTGGCTAGATTTAACACTATTATTTAGTAGTCTTATTAAAGCTCTTGATGAAGGTTATCTCTAGCACAAACTTATGTTAGGAGAAAGTTTCTTAAGGAGCTCTACACTACAACCTAAATGGAGAAGCAAAGATCAACACGGCGATTGAAGAACTCAAAAAATATTTTCATCACTCAGCTCTAGATAACTATCGGCTATCTAAAAGTAACAAACATGAAGTAGTCACTGGAAAAAAGATTCCAAAATTATAGAGGCAAAAAGGAAAGAATTAAGTAGAAGTCCATTTCCTTGAAAGCAAAGGAAAGAGTCTAGTGATTGATGAAAACTTTGAACATCCGCGAAGCGATTACAAAGAATATGTTTTTTAATGGCGTGAAAGAAAACTTTAAAAAAAGTTCTTTAGAAGACAGGGTAAATTTGTAAGCAACCAGAGAGAAAGAAAAAGAAGTCATTATCTGTCAATCCAGACAAAAGGGATGAGAAGAAAGGTAATAGTGACACAAGAAATGTTTTAGAGGGCTGCGGTGATCCAAATCATCTCATAGGGCTCATTATAGTTGCAGACTGTCCTATAAAAACCATCTCACAACAGAATATAAAAGGCCTTCAAATGTATTAATATTTGGAGGGTTCTTATCTTTTCTTTTTTGGGGGAGCTATAGCGAAAAAATGACGACGCAAGACACAAAAAACTAAAAAACTAACCGATAAAAACAACATGTAGTCCTCATGCACGACAACTTCTCATTGCGCTCATATTGTCAAATGCGGTAACGCGTCATAACTATAAACTCTTAAACTCTTCTTATATATAGTGATAACGCATCTCCCTTCCCTTCAATCTGAAAAATCTTCTCTTGGATAATGAAGTATGTATGCAAATATAGAAATGTATGAATATAGACAAATAAACGAAATAAACTCAAAGATAGCGTTTATTATGGAAATTAACTTAGAAAAAATCATTAACAAGAAATGTAAAATTTTTTGAAAACTAAAAACAAAAAGAAAGAGTGCATTTTAGAAAACAAAAGAGGAAATTTTAGGAATTGAACGGATAAAAGTAAAGGGAAGAAACAAAAGAGAAAAGAAAAGAGAAAATGTAGATTTACCTAGAAAGTCATTATATTTATATAGGTAGAAGAACATTTAAAAAATCGAAAAAAAAAAAACTCTAAAAAAAAAAACCTAAAACCTGAAGGAAAACGTCCTTCCAAGAATAAAAATTTGTTAAATTTGATAAAAGCACCTTTTAATTCAACACAAAACGAAAAAAAATGAAATTGTTTGAATAAAGAGGGTGGGGTGTCAAGACTCCACACTAGAGTCTCCAGTAAACATGTATCTAGTATTTATAAATGGTAGAAATTGAAAGTAGAAAGCCGTTAACGAAAAGGGCTGAGAAAAAAGAAAACCACTACAATCAAGAGGTTTGGTTAGAATACCGTTGAGCCGTGATTTTAAAAAAGACGTAAACGGATGCCACCACCAATACAAAGGTTAAATGGTATCTGAGTACTCTCGCACCGAAGTTGCCTGGCACCGGTTCGTCACGAGAAATTATTGATTGTATAGAAAAGGGCACATCAAAAGGCAAAGAACACCCCCCAATTGATACAACTTGAACAGCAGACAGCGCTCGATAATTAAAATTATTTCCCTCCTCAAATTAATACACAATGTAATTATAGAATTAAAAATCCATATTATATATGTACAGTAAACCAATCCCATTAAGTTGTTGCTTATTCACTCCCATGAAGTCTACTAGATCGGGGATATTATGATATTAAATAGGGAAGAAACTAAAACAAATACAAAAACATACAAGCATATGCCTAACAGAACATGGTGCTCCACCTTCATAGAAAGTTAATAACCAACATAGCCCCATCCAATAACATGACCTAACGATCCTGTGATGCCAGCACATACTATCACAGCACACCCACTTCACGAACCAGTATAGTCGGATATAGATAAATTACCAACCAAAGATGTCACAAAGGTTCTAGAACAAAAAAAGAACAACACTACGTGCTTCCGCTCTAAGAGAGAAGAATAAAAAAACTCTTCGTTCCCAATCTCTATTCTTCACATCGTTCCTTCACTCACCACAAAACTCTTCTCCAACCAATATCACAACACAGGTGACACCCTCAGAAACGCAGAAGAAACTAAACACGAGAGAACTAATTCATCAAGAGACTTCTATTTGTATTCTAACAAATTTCCTATTGCTTATCTAGTCACAATGAATTATAAGCAAGCATTCCAAAGAGTCCCAGAGAGCCTTTGTGTACAATATAAGGTAAGAAATTTGTATCCCATTTCAAAAATAATCCCGACCAGCCCCCCCCAATCAATAATTGCACAAACAAATAGCAACAAAGGGGGATAAACAAACACAAATCGAATATTTTTTCCGGTGAGACGTTGGCGCATGCGATTAATAGGGGCGGACAATAAAATAATGGTCTGTGAAAAATTTGTTAATTTTGTTTAAAATATTAGTGGGTATGGTCTAGATAACGCAAGGAAGCATAGGAACCTCGACGCGTTGGTATAACCAGCCTAGGAAACACTCGACTATAAGAAGGAAGGGCCTTGGGCGGCTATTGAAATTAGCTCCAAACATATGACTCCTCGGTAAACTAGTAGAATCATTAGGTTTATCGAGAAAGAGAGACCAAACATGTCCCCAGAGCCCCCCAAACAAAGTAATCACACGCCGGACCTATACAACACTCCTACCCAATACCTCACGGAATACATATCATCACTTAAGCACTAGGCACACTATCAAAGACCTTCGTCATCCATCCAAAGAGCATATACGGATTTACTTTTCTAATATTTGAAATAAACGCACCAATAAAAGGCCAATTCTCCTCGGGGACCAATGTAGATAGGAAAAATACTCCTGATAACAAGCAATCCACGCACCACAGTTCCCTAGCCCGTATAGGGTTATACTCTATTCGGCTTTAACTGTGGAAGGGACCTCCTTGTTACTAATAGCACTATGAATCCCCTCTTCTCACTCCTTAACTTTTCCTAACCCCCCTCCCCCTGGTGGCTCCCCTCCTCCACGACCCCTCCCCAACCTACTTATGACACCACCTGGCTCCCGGTGAGTAACACCGCGGCGGCCAACAAAATGAACCGAAAGTGACAACACACACAATTCCCCTAATTCAATACGAAAAACCCCCAACATACATACAACTAGAACAAATTAATCAACGTTATTCACAAAACCAAATCACCATCCGCATTCACCCCCAAACACCAACGTGGGGGGTCTTAATGGTGGTCAAGGTGGAACTGGAGCACTTCATTCATTATTCCACCTCATGTCACGGTGTGGGGAGAGTGAGTTTTATTCAACGGGGAAGAAGGTAGGTGAAAAAATTTAAATATGTGGTAAAAATACATTCGAAAACAGATTAGGAAAAAATTATATATATCCGGTAATGAAATATATGTAGGAAATGATGTAGGAGTCTCAAGTCAATGAAACGAAGACAATTTATGTCGGGGGATCGCCAATGAGACGCTGAAAAAGTAGTTGTATAATTCTTAACTAGTTCTATCACACAAGCAGTCTAAACAAACCCCTTAATATGAGGGCAAAGAAAGAACATGGGTCAGTAGGCAAAAAAAAAATAATCAGAAATACTAAAATCAAAAATCATTTGACATCTGCACACGTCAAAACGATACGGGCTCTCCCTTAGCCGCCAACCTCCACCCCAACGCGACAAAAAATATCGGTCACGCCAAAATAAGTATGCATCAGAGCCCTTGCCACGGCGCCGCAAACGCTTTTCTCTTCCAGTTGGCCTCTAGCCAGCTCTCACCTCAGTGCTCCTTGCGACCAAGGGCGCTCTCGCCATTCTACACCCCGCCCTACTGAAACGCACGCTGTAGCCTCATTAAAATACATCTCCAACAGAAAGAACTACCCTACATTCCAACCAATAAGTATCCCAGTTGTAGCTGCCTGTTCCCCACTTGCCGCAACCCGGCCTCATGCATTCTTTACCAATCACACCCCCCCTTCGCAGCTAAGTACTACTCATCTACAACACACGTTTGTGACACCCACGCCCCAGCGCAAAGACACAACCCCCCATCCCCCCCACCCAAAAGATGTCTCCCAAAGTTCCCACTCAAGACCACTTTCATCCCACTCCCCCCGCCACCGCTGTGAACTTAAATTAATAATATGAACGCCACACAACATAAAAACTCACGATAGCAACGCCGCCCACCGCGGGCACCTCACCAGTTGAAATTTGCCATATCACACATCCGACCCCACCCCTAACTCCTCAACAAACATCCCACGCCCGCTCTCAACCACCACCTAAACAGACACCATAACCAACAACAACCTATCTACACCCAACAACTTCTCACCTTACACGCTCCGCTCCCCCAACGTACTTCCACAATCAAATAGGGTAGTAAGAAAGAAAGAATAGAAAAACTTACAAGAGAGATGATCTAGAGGAAGGAACATGCTGTAAAAAAACGAACAGATCTATTCCATAAAAGTTTTGGTGTAAAGGGTGGAGTAAATGTATGCGAGATTATGTTCGTTAGGGAAGGGGACTCTACAAGAATTTTATAAACACGAAACAAAACACTTCAAAACTAACTATGACAAAACAATAACTTCCCTAGTCCATAGAACCCTAATCTAATGTTAGAAGTAGTATAAAGGGCAAAGAGACCTGTCTGACACTATTCGTGGTAGGTATGTATGAAAAAATGGTACCTCTAGGAGGAATAGGTATGAGAAAGACTTAGTTAAAAAACGGTACTAATATATAATTCTAAGTCAATGTCAAAGGGGGATTCACACAGAAAAGATACTTATAGTTATGGAGATTTTTGTATATTTGATGAAAGCCATGTAAATCACATAGTTGGTTTTGAACAAAGGATATGGAGTATATGTTTTTAACTAAAAAACTACAAATTAAACAGAATATCATAATCTACTGAGTGAAAACTTTTATGATAATTTAAATGAAAGCATTCACGTTTAAACATGGGGAGGCCACGTTACTATCTCGATATTGTATTATCGATTCTTTTCCTTCCTTTTTACATCATCGGCTTCCTCTTCTGTTGTTCGTTGTCCTCCTATTATGTTGCCGTTGTCACACTTAATGATAAAAATGTGTAAAGTATTAATCCCTTTTCCTAGGTCATGAAACAGAATACACGAACCCTTCATTTATTAAATAATTCTGTTAGGGGCGAGGGCAACAACGCACAAGGTAAGGTAGTACGAAAGACTAATTACAATGCAACCAAGGCCCCTAAGAGTACATTAATAATTCATGTGAAATATCTTAAACTTAAATATGGAGACGGATCAACCATATAAAGTAGAATGGTGCAAGGAATAATGAATGAAGAAAGATACTGTTAACCCTTAACCGCGGGCCGATTGTATCCCGCCCTATCTTCTCTTTTCTCTTATCTTTTTTTCGTTTTCTATTTTTTTCTCCTCATCTCTTTCTGCTAAAAAATCTTCCTCCTATCTTCTTTCCTTCTCTTCCTTCTACGCCGCTTTATCCCTCTTCCCTAGACGTGAGTGTCAACGACAAAAAAACAACACGAGGACAACGGATATATAGACAAAAAGCTGGTTATTCTAGAACCTAACGCTCAGACGACATCAATCAAGGTAGCAAAACATTAAAAGGATCACAATCATCCCAGACTTTATCATTCATCAGTGACTTATATACATTCATTTGCATGTGCAATCAGTAGAGGTAAATACAAATGAGTGTTTTAGAGAATAAGGCAGTTTCAAAAATGTTATACGAAATAAAAGCAAAAAAGCGATAAATCAAACACTATGACGGAAAGAGAGTCCGCCATGAGACCACATGAAATAAACCTTGCTAACGATAACACATCCCATACCAAACCCCCCCAGTCTTTCCCGGAATTACAAAAACGACGTGGATTAAAGATAAGGCTCCGCTCACCCTCCACTGCCGCACAGCCGCAGCAAATTCACCCTGTCTAGAGCAAACGGGATCAGGGTTTAACGACTCCTCCGCCCGCCATCCCCCCAACACATCCTAAAGTATTATACAAAGAAACACCACATGCAGACCCTAAAATCGGTGTTTTAATAAATAGAATAAATCATAGCGAAGAGATGGATTGCTGGAAAATCATAGATAAAATGT
The DNA here is from genome assembly GCA_026074375.1 of Tanacetum coccineum. Taxonomy (NCBI): domain Eukaryota; kingdom Viridiplantae; phylum Streptophyta; class Magnoliopsida; order Asterales; family Asteraceae; genus Tanacetum; species Tanacetum coccineum. The sequence goes on along the minus strand of BQNB010112589.1, from coordinate 3,776 downwards.
TGCGATGAGTGATGTCAATTACTGTCATATAATACAATCCCAAATGAATCAATTGGCTATGTGCGTCGCTTTAGTAATCCAGATGCTACCTTCGCATGTAGCAGCTCACTGGATCCTTCTAGCTCCACATATTAAGTATGAGTCCACGTCCAATAACTAAAAAATAGGTTGTAAGACTTCATCCACTAAATCTCGGACAATACTAGCCATCAAACACTACAGAATGGACATATCAAAACAATCACAACGATGGCGTCGCTCTTAAAAAATAAAAGTCGCTTTAAGCTATAAAAAGATAAATATAAATAAAAATAGTCAGCTATGTTTAAGTCGCTTATAAATAAATATATAAATAGAAGTCGCTTTATTTAAAAAATTTTTGTATTAAAAAAAAAATAAAATATAAAAATACCCCTTCCAAATACCCACGAGCGGCAAAGTAAAAAACTAACCCCAGCGACATGAAAGGTCGTCGAGTCTCTGCTTAAAAAGAAAAATAAGATTAAATACCCTCAAAAAAAATATGAAAATATGGTTGTTCCAGCTTTTAAAAATATTTAATAACCCCTAATGTCGTCGCTTTAAAAAAAAAAAATTGTACGCTTTTAATTGATATAATCGCTTTGTAAAATAAATAAATAATAAAAATAAAAAACCCCACCATCATCGACGCCGTCATCTGTCTGATCTTACGTCTTAAGTCAATACAATTTTTTAAGGATTTGGTTTAGGTCCGTAATCTTGTTCGTTTCTTTTCCAAATGAGCCCAAGTCATGTGTATTCCCTCCAAATGTAATCCAAGTGCTAAAAACCTGAGAACAAACGATTAATCACATAATCTGGGCATATTTGCGAGATTTAGGAAGTTAAATGACCCCGAAAAAGTGTATAAAAGCACGGAAAGCATACACTAGTACCTCACATAAGTGTTTGAGATTCTCTCTTTCTCTTTAGTATATAATAAATTATAACATAATGAGGAAATGGAAAATCAACACTCATGTACCAGTCCATATAGCAATATAAATTATCATAGGCTTGGTAAAGGATCAAACCTTTACCGCTGGGCGCAAGCATTATTCATTACTATCCAAGAGGTCTTGTAAAGGGTTGTGGGGTGTAGGTGTAAGATAACATATAATGGAAACAGAAATGGATTGGATATATTTGGGTGGCTTTGGGTAAATTTGGAGTGGAAGGGTTAGCTAATTTTTTATACGAATACACACTAGTATTGGTTGCTAAGCAGAGCCAAGACTTGGATGAAGATATCAACCAAACTCTACACCACTCCACATACAAATCTCTTTTCTTTTTTTCTTTTCTCCTTGAATCAATGATAAACATACAAACCATAAGCACATGGCAAGAGAAATAGCCAGTACGACTTTCTTCTTTATATAATAATATTACTTTTTTTTATATAACAAATTTTTGTTATTTTTTTTTTTTTTTATTTTTTTTTTTTTTTTGTTTTTTTTTTTTTTTTTTTTTTTATTCTTTTTTTTTTTTTTTTTTTTTTTTTTTTTTTTTTATCTTTTTTTCCGTAACAAGAACTACTTTTTTTTTATTTTTTATTTTTACTTTTGTTTTTTTTTTTGATTGCCCCTGCCATTTTTGTATATTTTTATTGCCTTAAACATATAATACATCAGTGGGAGTTTTCTTTCCCTTTCCCTCTTAGACCCTACAACCCTTACACATGAAATTTTACATATCGAGTTATTACATCTACGAGACCTAATTGAGGTGGATCAAAATAACATGAAGATCATCTAAAAACCCCCAACTAAAACATATGGGGGTATTGACTTAACTTTTCTTCCCCATTCTTCCGCGAAATAAATACTACCATGAATCTCAATCGTCCCAAAACTATATTTACAAGGATAAAGACTTAGCAAGAACCGTGTAGCTAAAATAATTAACATTGGGTTAAAAACAATAAAGTACTAAAAGCGAGTACATACAAGAGTAGGCTAAGGGCGATTTGGGTACAACGATTAGTAGGTTTATAAGGAGGTAACAATGCTCTTCATACAATGCTCTTCATTAATAGTCCGGCTTAACCAGAAAATTACGAGAACCATGAAAAAGGATAGGCTCAGAGGGTTGTACTAGGGGTATCATGCATTAAAAATAAGTGCATGACAAGGGTGTGGGATAGTTATATGATCGGTGTGACCATCATAACAATTACAGGTTTAAAACATGGGTTAATCCTAATGCCTCTTATCAAGCAAATCCTAATACTTACTATGCGGTCTCGGGATGCATCACAATAACAAGTTCTAGAATTTAATATACTACCGGTACACTCATATAATTTAAACCGATCTTAATGCTCCAGAAAAGGCGACAAAACCACATATACACATCCGTAACGACGAAATATATACACATGATTGCTCACTCCTTAACACGAGAAAGCTAAAGGTATAAACTATCTTCGGTATCAATAATAGATACCCGAATTCCTAAAGATCTAAAGGCGAACCTCACATTTTTGGGTTGAAATTCTAAGGGTTTTTGTGCTAGTCATACACATTCCTATCCATGAGACGCTATTAATACTCGGTTTTTGTCGGTATGTGTCATAGTTTTTTTTTTTAATTTGGGTCAAAATTACCTTTTTATGTTATGTTTCGATATAGGTAAAATTCCCTAAAAGGTCCAAGTTCAAGGGTGCTAGTCACCTTCTCCCCCAAAAAACATTTTTAAGCTAAAAGAGTCCGGGGCGACTGTGTGTTGGGGCAACCTCACCACAACACGCCATGTGTCCCATATTTAATTATTAAAGTACAAAATATATAATTTGGGCAACTTGTCCTTATGGGCGACATAACTTAGGGCGACAGGGGTTTTTTAGTCTTTTTACATTGATTTACTTGTACATTTGTAGACAAATTGACAATGGATTCATCTAGTTTTATCCCCCAAAATTAGCATAGATTTATCAAAAACATACACAAACACAAATAAAGAAACACAGATCATTCTTCATCCACCACCACCACCACCACCCCCTCCCCTTGTTACATAATCAAGTTCAGTGATGTTACAAATAACTCTTAACGTAGCTGGTTAAGCTATATATGTTAACGTATGTTTTTGCCGTTAGAATATTTGTATCACGTGTATGAGTACTGCGAGAATCGTTATTATTGTAATGTCGTTTTTGTTTGATATTTCGAGGTGCTCTTATAGTTTAGGAGTATCTAGAGTTTGCTGAATTTTGTGTATGAGAAATGTGAATAACGTTAGGTTGTGGTCTTTGTTTTATAATTCAAGAGACTGTTAGTTTAGGAGTGTTTGACTTATCTGTATGTTTTGTGTGAGTACTGTGAGAATTGTTATTATCGTGACATTATTTCTGTTTATTTGATATTTCGAGCGTAGTTTAGGAATATTTAAAGCTATATGTATGTTGTGTAAGGGTACTGTTAAAATCGTTAGTATATTAACGACGCTTTTGTTTGATATTTTGAGACTGTAAGTTTAGGAGTATCTTTGTGTATAAGCAATGTGAAAAGCGTTAATGTCATTTTTGTTCTGTGTTTGAGAGAGACTGGTGAAGTAATAGAGTTTGTGCTTGATTAGGAGAGCTAAGCTTTTTGATCGTTATTGACGAGTTATTGCGATTCTTTTGTTTGAATGTGATTATATGGCGGTTTCAGTCAACTGATTTTGTCGGATAACAGAATTGGTTAATGCACGTTTCTTGCTAGTTTAAGGTATTATGTATTCTAATAAAGTAGTAGTTTAAGAATGTTATT
>BQNB010112588.1:3591-22121 GCA_026074375.1 Tanacetum coccineum | reverse complement strand
GGAGTTCTGGAAACGAGACCCCATGACTAAAAAAATGAAATAAAGAAAACGGAAATGGAAAAAAATTAAGGGAGGACAACCAAATCTAAACCCTAAGATCCAAGGATGAGAAAATCGCCTAACACATTCGATATGAGAATCATCAAATAATTAAATGATCCTAATTTTAGGGGTTATAACGAATTCAAACACCAAGGATGAAGGGGATTAGATAGTTTTGATTTTCAGAATTTCTAGATAGTTTGAGTATTTGAATGTTTTTAGTATGTTGTCTTTAATTAGTTTGTTTGTAGTCTTGTTGGTAGCTAGAGTTTGTTATAGCACAATAAGCTGCAAATCAATTGTGTATAATGCTTTCAAGTAATATATTTCACCATTTATAAAAAGATAGAGGTATCGCAGGATTATTTTAATTAGAGCATTTATATTAAAAGATGTATTTATAAGCATGCATAATAAGAAAAAGATAGTTCCCTTTTGTCAAAGTTCCGTATGTAAATTCTTGGCAAAATGCTTTGTTGTCTTACCTTACTGATTACAAAAAAAATTCATTTTTTCACACTTTTAAATAAGAGTAAATTGCATAAATCGTCCCTAAAGTTTGACCAAATTGCATGTTTTGTCTCAAACGTTATGAAAGTGCAAGGATCGTCCCTCTAGGGAAACCTTTGGTGCAAGTATCGTCCCTGTGAGGAAACCTTTAGGGAAACCTTTAGTGCAAGTATCGAGGGACGATACTTGCACCAAAAGTTTCCCCACAGGGATGATCCTTGCACTTTCGTAACGCTTAGGACAAAACATGCAATTTAGCCAAACTTTAAGGACGATTTACGCAATTTACTCTTTAAATAATGTGAAGAATATTTTTAGTTTATTAACACACATAAATGTGTAAAAATTGATTACATAAATAAATGTGACCAAATTTTAAAAAAGCAAAAGGTTTTTACACTTATATGTGTTGCAAATAAAAGCTCACATTTTTTAGTATGAAAAAATTCATAATTTGTCCACACTTTTAAATGTGGACCCCCATTTGTAACACTCAAATCCCCCACACTTCTCATGTGTGGAGATATTGGGTGTTACAACTGGGGTCCACATTTAAGTGTAGACAAATTATGACTTTTTTCACATTTAAAAGTGCCGACTTTTATTTGCAACACATATAAATGTGAAAACCTTTTACTTTTTTAAAATTTGTTCACACTTATTTATGTAATTATTTTTTATACATCTATATATGTTAATAAACTTAAAATATTTTCCTCACTATTAAAAAGTGTGTAAAAAATGTGAAAAATAGACCTTTTTTAGTGACTTTATCTCTATCTCATTCTCCACACTATATAATAGAGGAGACTATGGCACATCAATATAGTAACGTCATTACCACCTCAATGTCATGTCAGTGATGACTCATTGATGACATGCATGCTTCATGACAACGAAAATTCTATTTAAATGCAGGCTTTAAAAAGGAAGCAGGCAAGACACAAATAAACAACAACTTAACCTCCGGACCATTCCAAAAATTTTGGAAAATTTCCTCAAGCCATTTTTTTAAAGGACAATTTTTTTATATTTTTGATTTTTTTATGCTTTTATGATAATTATACTAAAAAGAAAAAGAAAATATTTTTTTACTTTTTATATTTTTTTATTTTTTTGGATTTTTGAAATATTTAACAAAAATGAAACTTTCTAGGACGAAAGGATCTTCAAACCAAATCAACAAACGTAAATGACGGAATCTTTAACACAAGTCTCCGGCAACGGCGCCAAAAACTTGATGTTTAGTTTTATATACTAATAAAATACACGATATAATACCACAAGAGTAATTAAGAAAATTCCCTAAGGAAAATTCACTCTTAAAAGATATATATATATATAATATATAATACGTATATTTAACCGACAAGTATGATCACCCGGGTCGTTTCCCTAACGACTTGTAAAATTGAAACCACGTTTTAACTCGGATTATGATTTAAATGAGAGAAAAGATATTTTTGAGTTTCTATAACTACTAATTAAAAGCAACAATTAAAATAAACAATTAAAAGCAATTAAAGTCTTAAACAAATTAACGGGAGCAATTAAAAGCGACAAATAAGCAAATATACTAAATTTAACTCCTAAAAATGTAAACTAAATTTCTAAACCTAAATTAGGACAAAAGAAAATTTTAAGAAAAAGAAAAACATTTTTTTGATTATTTTTGAATTTATTATGAATTTAAAACTATTTTAATTTAATTAAATCCTAAAAAATAGCAAATTAAGTACTAAAAATTTAGAAAAATGATTTTTAAACTTAGAAAAGTCTAAAGTAACATAAAAACTCAAAAAACTATTTTTAACTATTTTTAAAATTAAAATCCTATTTTTAAACTTAAATTTAAAAGCTCAAAAATGAAAATTAAAATCTAAAAGTGGTGAAAATGATTTTACTGAATGTAAACCTAAAGCTATTTTTTATAAAACTAAAAACTATTTTTTTGTATTTTTCTGAAACTTTTTTCTATTTTTTATGTATTTTTGAAAATTTAAACCTACGAAAAATCCTAGTAAATTGTAAAATAAAAGGAAAAATCTGAAAAATTCAGGTAAAATCTAAAATGCAACAAAGATTTAAGGAAAAATAAAAGGAAGGTGTCAGCTTAACAAATAAGCTCAATAAGCCCGTAGTTAAGCTACGGCTTATTAGCTAAAAGGGAAATGAAAATGTGTTTAAAGATTAAATGGAAAGAGAAGAGGACGGATGAGCTATTGTAGCATGATGGTTAACATGTTGGGTTTATAAGAGTGAGGTCGTGGGTTCGAGGTTGGCAACACACCCCTTTTTGTGATTTTTTTTATTTTTCACTTTTTGCAAAAACTAATTACTAGAATTTAAAGAAGACACGTTTTTAAGCATTTTTAACAAAACAAGTATAAGCTGAAACTTAAAATTAAGCTCTAAAACAGCTTATTAAAAAGCTGTTACAGAAACTAAGGATTTGAGCTTTAAAAGCTTTGTTGACACTTAAAAGCTTGCACTAGCTTTAATATAAGCTCATTTTTGAAAACAAAGCTTTAATATAAGATCATTTTTGAAAACAAAAGATGTTCTAAGAAGCTGATAACGAGCTTATTCTAATAATGACAAGAAAACTTAGCTTAAAACTCTCAAAGACACCTAAATCCTAGGATCAAAAGGGCAAACTCAAGATGCAATGCAAAAAGCTATAAAACTTAATAAGCTAAAAGGCTAAATATGCTAAAATGGATCGTAAGCTTTTGAAGACTTAATCAACTACCTATAAGCTAAGAATTTAAACCATAAAAGCTATTACTAACAGCTAAGAATCTAGAATTAAAAGCTACTTAGTATTGACTACTATTTTTGGCTTTTTTTAACTTTTTATGAACTTTTGACAGAAAGTATAACCTAAAAAATAAGCTATAAATTGGAAAACAAGCTTTGATCTATGTTAAGCTATGACTAAATTATAAGCTATATGAAAATAAGCCCCTAGAACTAACAATTACTAGCTTAAAAAGAGACTAAAAGATAAGCAATACTAACTACTTGTTAGTACTGCTGATGCAAATGGCAAAAGCCAAACCAAATTTGCAGGGTAACCTAGTGAGGTTAAACCTGCACTAAACACTCTTGTTGAGTATGTACAAACACAAAACAAGCAAGAACCAAGCCTTAGATGGCTTGGTTCAAAATTTGCACAAGTGAAAATACTATGAAAATTTCCCTGGTGCACAAACAATGAGAATAAGCTCAAACCTTTTCAATTTTAAAAACTAACATGTGAAAACTCTTTTCCTAATGATTTTAAATGAAATCAAAGCTGTCTCAAATGGTTTGCACAAAAACCTTTGACTTTCTTAGGTCAAAACAACTAATGCCAAACACCCCTTTATATGCTGACAGAATCAAATTAGCTTATGATATTAAAATCAAACAAGCTAAACCTAAGTACCAGATATTAATTAGCTTAAAACTAACTTAACAAACTTGACTTGTTAACTAAATAAGCTATAATTAACAATCTAAAAGCTACACTAGATATTTTTGGTTTTTTAAATGATTTTTATGACAGGAATGAAAAACCTAACTCTAAATTATATAAGCTAAAGACATATAAGAAAACATGATGAATAAGCATATGAATTAACAATAAGCTCAATTAAGCAGATATAATAAGCAAATAAGCAAAATCTAAGAGGCTACTTAAACACTTTAGTAAATATTAAGCTAGAAATTAAATGATAATGAATTTAAAGGGAAACTTAGAATGAGCCTAGCTTAACAAGGCTTAAACTGCTCTTAGAGCTTATCTACTAGCTCTAGCTTATCCTAAGATAAGCTAGTATAAGTCCATGAGAGCCCTTCCATGTTTGGCTCTCCTTCCAAAAGCTCACAATTCCAATAGTCAAGGTAACTTAAGCTGGTTTTAAGAATTTAAGTAGATTGTTAACTGAATTATGCTCTATTTCAGCTAAGAGACTGAAATAGCTGAACAAGACCTTATAGGAGCTTATGAGTAATAATAGCTTAATATTTGAGAATTAAATGAGAGCTTATAAGTGAGATTAAAAGAGCTTATGACACAATAAAACTGAATTTCATTAACAAAAGAAACTGATTACATTACTTTAAAAAGAAATTACAAAACATTTAAAGAAAATTACATTTAGCCAAAATGAAATTTTAAGCTACCCTAAAAGCTACTAAAAAACTAGATGGTGTGTGTGTGTGTGATAGTGAGGGTATTTATAGGCCCAAGCTGAAGATTCTAGTCCCTTGAGTGCTTCTCACGCCTCTTCTAATCTCACCCCTTGAATTCCTTCAATCATTGGATAATCATAATTAGCCGTTGGATCACATATGTGCACACATGGATTGCCAGCGTGGCAATCCGTGATTGTGACACCTTGTGCTTTCTCTGAGAGTACTTGTAGTGTAAAAACTGAGCCCCTTTGTGCTTCTTTGCCATAGCCACGAGTGATTCCTTGATGAGATTGGTTTATGAAAAGCTTGAGTGACTATTCTAACCCTGCCATCTTGTAAGAGAACCCTTGAATTGTCTTTCGTACCCTTCAATTTTGATTTGCCCCATCGTTTGACCATGGGTAAATGAGGTAGGGGACGATGAATAGTAAAATGGTTTCACGCCCTTTTTATAACTGAAACGGGTAAAACAAGTTTAAACTCTGGGCATATTGCAACTTTAGTCCTTGTGGTTTTGTTATTAAGAGTTGTAGTGTAAAACAACTTTAAGAAAGGGCAATTTAAGTCCCTGGAGTTTAATAAAATGGGTATGGGCTAAGGATTTTGGGCTTATGGATCCGGGTATGGCCCATCTAGGTTTAGGGACCATTTGTGTGATTTTTGGAAATTTGAGGGACTTAAATGGTAATTGTAGGCTTTTTGTCTTCTAGTGAGTTGACTTTTGTTGACCCGTAGTTGACTGAAGTTGACTTTCTTTGACTTTGGCTTTGAATCTTTGAATCTTTGGCTCTCTTGTACTTTATTGAGAGGGCAAGGAAGGTTTTATTTTAATTTATATATATATAAAATAAAAGGAAAAATAAAATAAAATATAGAAAATATTTTTGAATTTTTGTAAAAGAGAAACAATTTTTAGTCTGTTTTGGGTCATTTAGGGTCATTTTTGGTAATAACGGATATGTGTATTTTACACTTATCAATAAGAGATTAGCTTATTTAGAAATAAGCTAGAGATAAGAAAAGAAAAATAGAGGATTAAGAGTAGAAAAAGCTTCAAGTAAAATTTTCAATAAACTTCATTTTCATTAAGCTAAAAAGCAATAAGATCTTTTAAAATAAGTTGAAATAAGCTAGAATAGGCTGAGTACAATAAGCTTGAAAAAAGCTAAAACTAAAAATAAGGTACACTAAAAAAACTATCACTACAAAGTGAGAAAAATAAACTAAATCCTAACACCTCAAAATGATGCTGCGTGTATCCTTTTATAGCCAAAAAGAGTGAAGAGGGGTAATTTATTCCATCCAGGACGCCAGCCAATAAGAGTCCTAGATCGAAGGTTACGAACGTCACTTTCGTCCTTAGCCAATCATAAGGTCTAATACCTCGTATGCCAGTGAATTTCAGCTGGATCCACCATTCAAAATTTGCCACGTATCCCATGCCAGCGAACAAAACGCGTTTTTATCCTCATAAATATCCTCGTAACCGCCTCAATGGGTATCAATTCATAATTGATAAAGAATGAAGTGCCACGCAGCGGTGTTTCATAGGCCAAAATAATTGGATAGTGGGTGAGAGTGGCTCTCACACACGCTTGGTTTGAATTAATTTTGAGGCAGTGAAGCACACTCGCTGCTCTTGCACTCATTTACACTTGCACTTCAACTCAATTTATATTTCACTCATTTCGTGGGCTGAGATGGTTGTAGGGCTAAATTCCATTTCAAAACTAGGCCAAGAATTACTTGGGCTGGGATTTACTTTCAAATTGGGCCAAGACTTGCACTTCCATTATCTGGGTTTATTTTTAAAGCCTTGTTTAACTCTTGAGCTTTTAATAACTATGGGTCGGTCTGACTCATATAAATGGTGCCGGGTCGGTCCAATAAGAGATGAAGGCACTGTTGGACTTGTATTTTCGTGCTCTTTCCAATGGAGTGCTCGGGGAATTTTTCTGACATCGTTTAAACCTCGATAAACGTAAAAATGTCGTCGAAAGTCACCCGAAAATTACCGTTTTTGCTTCGTTTTCAATCCTTGTACCTATAAGACATTAAAACATAATACAAACATATTTGCAAGATAATTACTCATAATTTAGTGTTTTAGTACATTTTAATGTGTTTTCCTGGGTACAAATGATGTGTGTTTAAGCACACATCATAAACATTATATCAGATTCTAAGGGACCAACAAGTCGTATTAGAGCCTTCTGGTTTATAAAATCCCTTTAAAAGGATATATAAAAAGGCTCAAAGATTTTTAAAATCAAGATCCATATTAAATGGCAGCAGTAGAAGTACCACAAACTCTTTAATACAGGGGTGGCCAGTTAAATGCCGCTCTTGTACTAGAGGTGGAAAATTTCACCCATTGGAAAAAGAGGTTCATGTGCCATATCATTGGTACTGAACCCCAATTTGAGAACATCATTTCAAACGGTTCTTATATCCCTATGGCAGCTGGTCAAAGGAAGCCAGAGACACAATGGACACCTGAAGAGAGAAAAGCTGCTAACTTAGATTAGTGACTCAAAAGTCTCATTATGTTTGTGCTTCCAGGTGGCCAAATGAACTCTGTCATAAACTGCTTAACAACAAAATCTACTTGGGATGACCTGATACTATATCATGAGGGGGCCTCTGATGTGAAAGAAAGTAGGGTCATGGACCTGAAGTTGTGCTATAACACCTTCAAATTCAAAGAAGGTGAATCTCTAACATAAACTTTTACTAGATATAAATCTTTGATGAATGAATTAGTAAATGATGGCATTAAACTTTCAAAACTTCAGATAAATACTGGTTTTATAAATAGGTTACCAAAGGAGTGGCTAGCTTTCTGCCAAAGTCTCATAAACACAAATCATGTGGAAGAATCTGAGCTTGCTTCTCCATTTGGTAAACTCAAATATGATAAAGACCATATAAACAGTATTTATGATACTAACAAAGAGAAAACTCTTATCCCTGCAACTCCATTGTCAACTGCCTTTTTCTCTTCCTCTATTGTCCAGGACTTTCAAGATAGTCCTGATGATGAAGAGGATACAAGAAGCAGTCAAGAGTACATGAATGACCTTGAAGAATAATACCAAGTAAGAGCTCTTTTAGCCAAATCTAAAAGGTTCTTCAAAAAGGGTACTCAAAGGTTTAGCAGTGTAAAAGCAACTGACCAACCTGAATGCCACAAATGTGGCAAGAAGGGTCATTTTGCAAGACACTGTTGGTCAAAGACAGCAGTTCCTTCATATCAGTCACCTTTTCAACCAAAACTTCTCCATTCATCTGAGCATAAACCTGAACTATGGCATACCAAAGACTTTGAAGCCAAGTATAACAAAGTCAAAGCTAAACTATCCCTCCTCAGTTCTAGTGCCTCAGCTCCCAATTCTTCCTCAAGCAAAAACAAATGCCTAATTGCTGAAACGTATGATTGGGATCAAGAAGAAGTGTCATCTGATGACAATGAAGTAACTAAAGTTAAAGCTCTTATGGCTCTTTCTGATGAAGAAAAAGTTTCTGTTGGCAAAGAAAGTGCCAAAAATGGTGAATAGATTGTAGGATCCCTAGATCATTCCATGGATGAAATCACAAGATCAATGGCACAAAGGATAAAACATTAAAGAACTTTTGATTGAAAAAAATAAAAAGTTGCTACAAACCCTTAAGATGAAAAATAATAATGAAGTAGCTAACCTAATTTTGACTAAACTAGGTGTATTTATACTAATAAGGATTTGCCTTTGAGGGCTTTCTTTTTGGGCTTTTTACATCTTGGCCCTTATACATAATAAACATTAATTAACATTGACTTTCGAGCTAGACTTTTGTCTTGTAACTTCGAGTGACCGAAGCTTCTTTGTTTGGGTCCATTTATGTGATCCTAACAATCTCCCCCTAGATGAGGTCATGAGAAGCTCACTCGTCCTTGTCTCTTTAGCTCATTGTTGATAGGGTACTTCACTTGTTGTGCTTTGGTAATTCAAACGTTAACACCTTGATCATGATCTTCAGAATTTGATGTGATGACTTGATCTTGATCTTTGACTTGTTTAAGCTTTACTTCTTTGAATTACTTTGTGATCTCCTTTCACTTAGACTTTGCCATACGCTGATCTTTAGTCTCACATGCTCATATCTGTTGGAATCTTTGAAAGCTTTGATGATGTCTCTTCTTCCAATCATTGTAACTTTTAGAATTTGAAGAAGACATTGATTCTCAGAGATTGTGCGGAAGCCTTGTATGAAAACTTTCTTGATTACTTCAGATACTGTGGTATGGATATGAGCATGTGTCTTGCATCGGAAACTTTGAGTCGTCATTCGCCATGATATAACAATTTAGTCACCAACAAAAACATTTTGTTATGTAAAATCCACTTAATGTGTTCTAGAAAAACATTTTGTGAACACACAAAGGTTTTATATTTTTGAAGGGACCGAGTATAGACGATACTCAATCTGGTCGGTTACGTTAACCTCTGATTCCGTGAGGATCAATGATTACAGTATGAATACTGCACCTGTGATCAGATAGATTCATTAATAGAACCTTCTTGACAGGTTTTCCGGCACGTGACAAGCTAGTTCCTCTAATACCTAAGTATCAGATTCCCTAATGTTCGCCGTTCTCTAGACCAGATGTCCGAAGACTAACACACTATAAGTATTTCTACTAATAGAATGGTAAAGAGTGAGTCAGTACAGTTACTATCTGCTGACTATACCGTACAATTCCTTTTTCAGCGTTTTACTTCTTAATACAATTAAGTACCGTAGAAGGCCTGTGGCAAAAATGATTTGAAAAACATTCGATGTGCTTATAAAATTTGTTTGGGGCACAAACGAAAGTTTAAATCAGAATGCTTCTGATGATGTTTTGAAATATATCCCGAAAGATATGAAGTGCCTTGGGAAATCCAAACTTGTACAAGTACATTTATGGAAATCCACTTCACTAGTGGGCGCAGTCCGAAGACCAGGCATGAGCATTCATACGAATACCCTGGTGGTACAACATCTCTTTCCTCAGCATTCCATAAGATCACTTTCACGAACATGAAACAAAAGATTCTTTGTCATTTATCAAGATACGTGTGTATAACACAAACTTTTGGTATCTTGACATTTTTGATATTTTAACACTTATGCTCCCCCTACACATGTGCGTCGATAATCGAAAGATGTTTAGCACATGCATGGATAGGACTTAGCATTTTAGAATCAATCGAATCATTAATTATCCGTTTTACATGTTTAAGTCACATTTTCTCCCCCGATCAAAAGTATGAAACTTGTGAATGGTTTTGATCTAGAATGGACTTAAAATGTATCAATCTCCCCCTCAAAGTATGAGGTGAGGTGAAATAGCACAAACAAATATCAACGTGAGCATTGAACAGACTTCGAAAATACTCAGACAGGAAATGATGCTGAATCTGTCTTGACTTGTAGGCGGTTGGTCGTGCTCATCTTTCAGCTATTGATTCCAGCAAAGTACGTCCTTGTGAAATGTACCAACTATGAGAAATACTGATTTCTCCCCCTCAAACAATGAACCAGTGTCAATGTTGATTTTGGTTAACCCGAACATGTTTGATAAAACAAGTTGTTTTATGGAGGAAAAATGTTCGGGTGTAGACAACTTCTTGTCTGTGGAAGAAATAATGCACTGAGACGAACATTAATATCTTCTAGGAAAGACCGGGTTTACAGTCTGAAATGAAATGCAAGCATTTAGCTTTTTCTTTTATACATAACCATGATACCAATGTGAAACACTCAAAAATTACCAGATAACCCTTGGAAAACCAGCCTTCGATAACTAAGTTTAAATCAGTAAACCTAGAGATCATAGTTAACTTTGGAATTAGAAACTAACACCGAGTAAGTTCTAATGGGCTCAACAATGGTTCCATTATTCTAGTTAAAGGACTGTTATCATACACGCAAATGTCAGTGGGTTTCATGAGGCTTAACCACTACCAACAAACCTTTTAGTTGGGTCTCCAAAGCTGTCTTAGTGTATTACATTATGATTCCTGGTTGCTTTCCAAACCTGCTTTGTATGTTCTCCACTATGTTTGGCCTGGGGGGTTTTTGGTAATCACAGACCTTCAAGAACGATCACAAACTGATTATGGTCAACAACGTTCAACTTCCTATTGTGATATGCTGCTCTCCTCGCGTTTACACTTTTATTGGGCAAGATATGATGGTTCCAAGTGTGGCTCTTTGGCATAGGTTTGCGAGATTCAGTGGCAGGTTTAGTTCTTGTAGACAAATTCACAGGAACATTAGGCTTTTTGTTTTGTTGCACTGGTGGTTTCTGTGTGGGTCTGTTTGAAGTCCTGAGAGGTTCCTGGATAAAGTAACTGCTTTTTTCGCTTTTCCCCCCCCCCCCCCCCACCCCCCCCCCCTAGGCAACGGGTTGGTTTTACCCAGTTGGCTCTTTTTGGAGGTGGAATGTACTTTGTAATCTGTGGTTACATCCCCTGAAGCAGCACTTTGGGTGTCTCAGATGTTGAAGGTCCACTACTTGTTGTACCAGTCACTTGGGCTTTCAGCTTGGTATTCTCAGCAGTGAAGGCACTAAGCTTTTCAGTGTATGCAGTACGTGAGTGAGTATTGCATTTGGACAGTTCATCATCACCATCTTTTCAGACTCAGTTTTTCACCTTAAGGCCATTAGTGTATCTAGGGAGTTATGTATCTTTTTTAGCTGAAGTCTATCAGTGTCTAGGGCTGTTGGTCCAACATACCTTCAGTGGAAATACGTAACACCTTTCTGATGTTGATTCTGAGCATCTAAATTCCTGATAGTGTCATCTTTCCCTTGCAGATGTTGTATTAACTTGTTATTTCAAAAATTGTATGGGAGGCATAGAGGTGTCTATGCATGTTTATAGTTTTGATATTTTTTTAGTTGTAACAAAACATAATTCTGTTCGAGATAGGCAAAACGTTTTTCAGATTCAGTAATTACCTGTTTCTGTTTTGAAATCTCAGCTTCAAGTTCAAGAACTTTAGTGTGTTCCCTATCGTATGCAGATCTAAGATCTTTGCATAGGCAATTGAATAGGGGCACAACAATATCGGAAGTAAGCACAATAGGCAGTTATCTTTTCTATACACTCAGCATTAATCAGTCTTTTTGATCAAAAGATTTTTGTCTCTATGGTTCACGTTTTGTTATCGAGAACACATTGTTCATACTCCGCGTCCAAGTCATCAAAAATCTGTTCAAATTCTCTTATCTCTTTGAAAAATGTATCATTAGCAGCTTGAGATAGTTTTTGAACTGTCGGAAAATGGTCACCAGTTGTTGTTCATCAAATGTTTTGCATAAATCAAAACATCATTCATAAACTAGTTGTTTTTGTGTTGTTCTTTCTTTTATGATACCTTCAAATTGAGGAAAAACAGCATTAACGTTTCGAGATGGCTAGACTTGTCTGGGAGGTCGACTTTTATGAACAAAAGGAGGTGTGGCTGGTTTACTAGCTTGACTAGCAATTTCGTTGGCAGAGAGCCAATACGCCTGATCTCCAGAAAGTTCCTTCTGAGGAACAAACTTAAGAGCATTTAACTTCTCATAGAAGCCATTCTCGGGTCGAACATGCCCTGGTTTTTCGTTCATCTTTTTCATGCTAACCACTTGGTGTACCAAGACCTCTTCAACTAACCCATTATAACGGGGTGGTGGAGTGGGTGAAAGAGGGTATCGGCATCATAAAAACAGTTGAGCACGTTGGCCTATAACTAGGACCTGGTTACGGGTGCCTAGGAGATCCTTGTGCAAGTCAGCGGTTGCGGCTTTAGGTTTCTTAGAAAGCATAGGAATAGTTTGTGTTGGCATGTTAAATCTTTGCAACATGTCTCTTGCGACTTTGTTAGCATTCTTTAAACAAACTATTTCATCTAGATAACTATCTGCTAGATCCTTTTTCTCAGAAAAAATCTTTTCCTTTTCAGATTGTAAAAATGCAATTGATTTTTCTTTTCCTGAAAGAGTGGATTTGAGCAAATCGTTTTCTTGCACAAGTTCAGCGTACGGCTTGTTACGCTGGTAATCTCTAGGGTTGTTCAGTCTAATTTGGTTCAGATCATGTTTGACCTTTTGGGTATCTAGTCGATATATTCTTGCTTGCATTGAGAAAGCTCATTTTTTAAGGTTCGACTTCCTAAGATTTTTCTTGGTTAACTTAGCGATGTTTGTCTAGTTGGGTTTGACAAGTCAAGTTAAGATGGCAATCATAGAAACTTTTATCAGATGTTGTCAGCAGATACCTCAGTTGGAACATTTTGGGCTTCGAGGAGTCAAGAAGATTCATGATGTTACGGGATCGTATTGTCATAATTTCAGTCTCAGCATCGGAGTCTAATCGTTCGTCCTGGTGTATCTCCTGACTCAAATGATCTTTCACATTTTCAAGTTTGGATAGTCATTGGTGTGTACCTCATTGACTTGGACTGTTTGGATGCCCTACGTGGTTGACTAGTGGCCATGAAAGCAATAGCAGTATTGGACCTTCATCCACGGCAGAGTCATAAGCATCCTCATGATTGGTTGAAACATGTTTGTTGTTAGTCAGTGCTGTTGGTTGATCATAAGGTGCGGTGCATTCCACATCAGCGAGGAATGCTTCAGCTTCAGCATCCAACACATCTCCTTTCTCTTTAGCTTCCATCAACAAAGCTTTATCTTTGAAGTACTAAGAGTCCATCTTTCTCTTGGGCCCTCTTCTACACTGCCTAGCAACATGTCCTCTCTCTGCAGTTGTAACTTATACCTTCTTCCTCTTAGCACCTTTTACTCAACATTACCTGGAGCTTTCCTTGAATTGGTTCAGTAACAAGTGACCATCATACACCGTAGCATGGAGGCCTTGAGTGAGGAAGTCATGAGCTGGTTGTTGGTTGGGGGAAACTGCTTTTGGAAAAACCACTTGAGAGATTAGCAATCTGAGTCATAGTGGCATCAAAGCATCATTCGGGACTGAGCAGCTAGGTTGAGGACTATGAGTAGAGGGTGATGAATAGGACAGGTGCAGTTGTGGTGTGAGCAAACATAGGCCAGTGAATCAAACTATACTTGTAGGATGCTCCTGTTTCTGAGGAGTCTTTTTGGCATGTGGCTCTTAGTCTTTGAGATGCCTATGGATCTGAGCATAAGGTTAGTTGAGTTATCCATGTTCTGTTTGACATTAAGTCACATTACTTTCCCCAATAAGCCAGGAAGGTTGTTGACAAACTTCGGTGTTCATTTGATGAGGTTGGAATTGTGTGCCTGAGTAGTCTTCATGATCATTCACCAGCTTGTGGAAACGACAAAAGTGTATTGAATTGATTCGTTTCCGAATATGCACGAAAGCGTTCATACTCATCAAACAGATCTTCCTTCCTTTGTTGAATAGTCTACCTGATCCTTGATGAGCTTCGTCCACATTTTCCAAATCTCTTTGCAGTGCTTGTTTGTAAGGTTGTTGAAGATGTGTCTAGGAAGACCTTGCTAAGAATGATTTCGCTTGTGTTTCAGCCATCTCAAGTTTGTTTTTCTCTTCACTAGAATTTCAGAATCAAAGTTTCTCCATCGGTGCAGGCACAGCAGCGAATCAGTGGTGAGGATCAGTGATCATAGGGGTGAGGTGTAGGTCCATTCTGGATGGATTTCCATATCAGCTTGCCATTGGGTTTGCCTCGAATGTACCTGTGTATACGAATCTTCCATGATTCGTAATCATTTTCAACCAACATTGGTGGACGAGTATCGGTGCCAGCAGCATTTGTTTCTTCATTGGTTGCCATTGAATAACGTTGTTTATGAATGATCTGATCTTAAGTGATTGATGATTGATGACTTGGTGTGAGGTTTGTGATTTTCGGGTAATTTTTAAACAGTAAAATGCAGTTTTGAGGGCCTAAATGACTCCGAATGGCCAAAAAATGACAGGGCTCTCGCTCAAAGAGGAAGAGTCTTGACCGTTGGGCCGTTTTCGAGCTGGTATAAAAATTTCGGAACAATCCGACACAAAAATTATTTTTGCTTGTTCGGTCGTCTAGTTCGGTCGTCTAGTTCGATCGTCTCGTTCGATCGCTTGTTCGATCCACTCGTTCGAACGCTTGTTCGATCTACTCGTTCGATCGCCTTGTTCGATCGCCTTGTTCGATCACCTTGTTCGATCGCCTTGTTCGATCACCTTGTTCGAACGTCCTTGTTCGATCGCCTTGTTCGAACGTCCT
Source organism: Tanacetum coccineum (assembly GCA_026074375.1). Lineage (NCBI taxonomy): Eukaryota > Viridiplantae > Streptophyta > Magnoliopsida > Asterales > Asteraceae > Tanacetum > Tanacetum coccineum. The sequence continues at coordinate 7,142 of BQNB010112588.1, read as the reverse complement.
TGTTCGATCGCTTAGTTCTTCCCCTCGTTCGATCCTCTAAGATTGAACTCGTTCGAACCAACCAAGACTTCCACTCGTTCGAACCTTGAGAATTCCACTCGTTCGATCAACAATAATTCCACTCGTTCGAACCTTGCTAGATTTCCCCTCGTTCGATCCAACCTTGTGTTCCACTCGTTCGATCAATAAGAATTCCACTCGTTCGATCAATAAGAATTCCACTCGTTCGATCCAACCTTGTGTTCCACTCGTTCGATCAATAAGAATTCCACTTTTTTTTCAACTTTTCGAACCAAAAAAGAAAGAAAAAAAAAAATACTAGATCGTTGATTGCTAACAAGATGGTTTGATTGATATTAGATTAAACATAAACCATCTTTGAATCAATAATCAAAACAAACAAATAATCATAAACAAAAAAAACCTCTTTTTTTTTCGAAATCAATAGAACAAAAATACAAACCAAATCAATACATCAATCTTGTAGGCTCTGATACCAATTGTAGGATCCCTAGATCATTCCATGGATGAAATCACAAGATCAATGGCACAAAAGATAAAACATTAAAGAACTTTTGATTGAAAAAAATAAAAAGTTGCTACAAACCCTTAAGATAAAAAATAATAATGAAGTAGCTAACCTAATTTTGACTAAACTAGGTGTATTTATACTAATAAGGATTTGCCTTTGAGGGCTTTCTTTTTGGGCTTTTTACATCTTGGCCCGTATACATAATAAACATTAATTAACATTGTCTTTCGAGCTAGACTTTTATCTTGAATCTTCGAGTGACCGAAGCTTCTTTGTTCGGGTCCATTTATGTGAACCTAACATAGATTAATATCTCTATGAAAAAGGTATACACTCTTCTTAAAATGGAAGATAATGATGATAGAAAATCCTTTCTAGATTATCTGTGTATTGATCTAAACTATGTTGAAGAATAAAGAAACAATCTCATGTCAAAATATAGAAATCTTGTTCAAGAACTAAATACATGCAAAGAACAGCTTTTGGTATTAAAGCAAGCAAAGCTTGATCTTCTTACCATGCAGCATGTAAACACTAAGATTCTCAAAGAGAATCAAAACTTAAGAAATGAACTGAAAGAGCTAACTTCTATTATAAATCCATGGCTAAACAGTTCTAATAAAGTTAATCAGTGTATCAGTGAACAAATTCCTACTCAAAAGAAGAAAATCTTGGGAATTGACCAACTCACTGAAGATACCTCTAGCTCTGGGCCAAAAGACCCAGTGTTTGTAAAGTCTTCAGCAGATAACTCAGAGGTTTCTATTACTGGTAGTAATAAACCTAAGTTATCTGAAGCTAAAGATTCTACTCTATCAAATCATGATACTGGTAAGGTACCCTCAAATGAGTCGCAAAGAAACAAAACTAACCATTTAGTTGTTGTCTTTGACTCTTCAGTGACTGATTATGATTCAGCGGATGAATCTTCAGTCTGTAGCACCCTCTTCCTCCACTAGAGAAGCTGACTGGTGCTGAAGCTGTTTCTGGACCAAAGACCATCAAATCAATTTTGAAGTCAAAATCCACATTCAAAGCTAAAACGTTAAAAGGTATTATAATAAATGAACCTTCCTCAGCTCCTGCTAGAGGCAACAAAATTTCTTCAGCTTCTAAAACTAATTCAGCTCCTGGTGGTAAGTTAAAGAATGTGAAAATGGAAGATGATCCTCCTTTGGCTATTGTAATGAAAGAACTTAATGAACTAAAATTACAAATTAGCAAGAATAAGTCATCTTACTTCAGAAACAAGAATTCTCAACAAGTTCCTCTAAATGCACTTCAAAACAAATACAAAACTCAATTCAAAATGAATTGTGAACTGTGTGGACAAAAAAATCATCTATCGAAGAATAGTTATGAAGTCTTTTTTGTAAAAAGTGCAAGAGAACCAATCAAAAAACATGTGATCATGCTGAATTTATGTCTTCTATGAATATAAATCAGTATCATACTAGTCAAGGTGAATCTTCCTCAAGATCCAGACCTTCAAGGCCAGCAATACCTTTTCCTTCCTGCATACATTATGGATATAATGATCATAAATCTGATGATTGTGTATACTATCCCATATGTGAAATACGTGGAAGATATGATCATGATACTCATGGTTATTGTTAATACAAATACTGTCTAAAAACGTTATTTATATTTTTCGACCTCTTAACCTTTTGATAATAACAAAATGTAAAAACATTTACGATAAAATTAAACGTTTACAAATTATTTATCGTAAAATTCCATTTTTAAGATTAGTATTCACTTAAGGTATGAACAAACAAATCATTAAGCATGATTAGTGATCAAGAAAATATTTTTCTCTTATCCATCACATTTTTACAAAAGAATTTCACAAAATTAATTATACAAAATATTTTCTAATTAAAAAAAAGTTTTATTAAAAACTTAAAATTTGAAATTCAAATTTCCCCCCCCCCCTCCCAAAAAAATGGAAGGTTCCATAGCAGATACAACATTCCCCACAAAAAGACAAAAAAGGGAGCGTAGTCTACTGGGCGGCCCCCTTATAGGCCTGGCGGCCCCCAGATATATCTGGGACCGCCGGGACCGCCCCCAGTGACCGTTAGGTTTTCCTGCCTATAAATACTACTCCATTCCCTGCAGAAAAATAGACCTCTTAGCACAAAAATTTTAGATAACTTTCTCTCTCTAAAATCTTCTTTCTCTCTCTAAATCTCTTGATCACTAACATTCTTAGATCTTGTTTCAAGTGATCTAATCTCTTCTTCTCATATCTTCTTTCTCATTTATGTACAAGAGAAGACATTCGTATTCGCCAAGAAACGAATTGTTATTTAGTGATCTCTCCTCTCTTCTTATAAGTACCAAATCTCTATTGTAATTATCTTGTGTATTTGTGTGATTCGGATAGTGTGTAAATCCGATAGTGTAGATCTAGTGATTGTGTAGTGATTGTGAAGTGGTAGATTGGTTCTAGCTAAGATTATGACTCGACATTTAGCTTAGTGTCGGAAAACAACGTAAGTGACGTGTAAACGGTTTTCTCCGCCTAAAGGGAGCTTGTTTGTGACATCCATGATTTCACCAGGTTAGTGATGCCTTTAGAAATGGCTAAGAGTTCGTTTTGTGTGATATGTGTTAAATATGTGTGTTAAGTGGTTTGAATAGGTGCATGATATCATTTTGAGGTGTATGATCATCTCATTTTGAGTGCGTTTGTGTTTGGTGATGAGTATTCTATTTGTTCACTTATAGTGATAATGGAAAAGAATGACGTATTGCATGCAATGCTACATTAATAGTTGGATGATTTTGTGTTAAGCGTTTATGAGAAATGTTTCATGTTGAAATTAAGTGAAGTGAGTGAAATTTGAATATTTATAGTAGACTTTCTAAAAATAGAAAGTGAAATTTGAAATGAAAAGTTATTTTTAGAAAGTTTAGTAAGTAGCGTTTATGAAAAAAGGTTTACCCAAATTAGCGTAGGTTATTATGAAAACTTAAGGTAATGAAGATAATTAGTTAATTAATAATTAAA
>BQNB010112587.1:0-22121 GCA_026074375.1 Tanacetum coccineum | reverse complement strand
GTGAGCTCGTCTACTTTAGTTATGCAAGTTACTTTGTATACTGAGATATTGATAATGCAAGTAATGTAATAAAGCAAAAAATTTCCCTGAAAAAGGTGAGTTCATATATAATGGATAGATTGCACACCATCTAACTTAATAGATGGATATTTACGTTTATGAAAATTGCGGGTTGTTATAAGGTGCCATTTTATGGGCTTTCAAGAAGCAAACATGCATCACTGGTTCTACTATGGAATCTGAGTTTGTAGCATTGACTGCTGCTGGTAAAGAAGCAGAATGGCTAAGAAACTTGACATATGAGATTCCAATATGGCCAAAACCAATAGCACCAATATCTATCCGATGTGATAGTGCTCCCACAATGGCTAAGGCTTATAGTCCGATATACAATGGGAAGTCTAGACACTTAGGTGTTAGGCATAGTATGATTAGAGAGTTAATCATGAATGGTGTGATTTCTATTGAGTTTGTTCGGTCGCAAAAGAATTTAGCAGACCACTTGACGAAGGGTCTCGCTAGGGACTTAGTGAATAAGTCAGTGATAGGGATGGGATTAAAGTCCATTTAGATCTACTACCTATGAGATACCCAATTCCCTTCTAATACAATGTTAGAAGCTGAATTCAATGTGGAAAGCTCATGGCTAGTGATTGGAACACATGTATTAATCTTCCCGAGGTATGTGTTTAGACCTGCAAGTGATGTTAGGTTGAAGTTTACATTCTTAATGGTTCTTTTGAAAAATTGCAAATGCAGGTGCAAGAACTAAAAGAATTACCTATGTGAACATGAAGTTTTGCCGTTTTAAGAAGCTTAGACTTGGCTTCCTATATGTTTATTAATGGATTGGGACACATGGCTTGTAAAGTGTCAAGTAAATGAACTTTAGAGTGTTGTAGAAACTTATGTGTATAGTATCTTCAGGTATTCAAATGGATTGACGGGTTCAATCGTTACGACACTTTCATTTATGCATTTGTTTGTTTCGTTATGTTGGTTATAACACAATTGCATATATATTTATATATGTTTTAGTAAATCAAGGATTACACTAAAGTGAGGGGGATTTGTTGGTGATCTTAGTGTCGTCAACGGCCATTTAGGTAATGATGATTTACTAGAGACTAATGAGATTTCATATTCAGCTTGGATACGAGTTAGGAAAGTATGAAGTACACACTCGTTGAGTTAATATGTTTTCGACCATGACAAAAATACAGAGATCAAGGGGGCAACACTAAGTAGTTAATATTGTTAGTTATACTACTGGCAGTACTAAGTAGTTAATACTGTTGGTTATACTACTGGCAGTACTAAGTAGTTACTACTGCTAGAGTATATTACTACTGCTATTAGAGTCTCTAAGTAGTTACTACTGCTTATATAAGTTAATACTGCTAGTATATATATTAGTACTACTGGTGTATATGTTAATACTGTTAGTGTAAGTTAATACTGCTAGCAGTTACTTGAAAAACTGTTGTGAAAATTGGTTTTAACTAACTTTAACTGCTTAACTGTCATCTAGAATCTATTTTATAAATAGATTCATTAGTCTCATCAATAAGGGATTAAAAATACACTTACAATTTATCTAATCTTCTTGATTTATAATTCTTGTGCCTAGAACACAAATTGTTATACTCCTTATATTATCCCGATAGAGATTTCGTGCAACCCAGGCATTGTTAAGGGTCGAAATACTTTATACGGAAAGTGGACTATTACACGATATAAAAGAGTTTTCCAGGATCATCACATCTTTGGACACACCCTAATTGATAACATGGATTAAATGAACATGCTGTTGTTTTAATAATAGTTCATTATTGCTAATGGTTGAACCTCATCTCTAGTATGGCATTGAGTCACTTGATGGGTAGTCCATTCGCTATCTTGGCAGAATGTTTAGAAGGCTAGCTAGTTGATGACAAAGGGATGGGGAAGGCCGTGTAGTTGATTACACTGAGCTTTTAAAATAAGTTCGTTTTGGCACACAGACTTATGGAAACTTTATAAGACATAGCCTCCCATAAGCCCAAACTATAGAAAGGGCTTATGGGGGCTTATAAGTAGTTCAATATTACGTAAATACCTTTCAAAATATAATGAATTATCATGTAAAAGCTTGAAATATTAGTATTACTACAGTACATAGAGTGTGGAGCAAAACATTTGTCCAAGAAGCTATTTTGAGAGGACTACAGTACATAGAGTACAACAACAATTCTAACATCATCATCATCAGTTGAACATGATAATAAGTTTAATGATGATGAGTCATCATTATCTAAGAAACAAGAAGAAGAAACAGAAGATAATGTTGTTGGATTATTATTATTAAAAGGTAATTAAGCAGGTGAAAAAGCTTCTCTGATGGACATGGAACAAGGACACAAGAGATTGTTTTTGTTGTTGTTGTCTTAGATTATTAACATGATGATCAAGTTGAAGACAAGTTGGTAGTGGTGATTGTAAAGATATTAGCTTATTATTCATTACCACTGCTTTTATCAGTTGTGTGGAACTAGCTAGCTACATATTCTATCTATCTTTTTATTTTGAGTAAATTGCATAAATCGTCCCTGAACTTAAAAAAATTTGCATGTTTCGTCTCAGTCTTTTTGAAATTGCGAATAATGTCCCTCTGAGAAAAACTTTGCGGCGTATTTATCCTTGCCTCGAAGTTAATTGACTAAAGTACCCAATGGCGGATCCAGAAAATTAAAACGTGTATGGCAAAAAAAAATTACCCCGGGTTTTAATTTTATAAAATTAAACGTAGAATATTAATAATTCTTATAGAAGTACTCCTGAAATTAACTATTTAGGCTATGTTTATTTGTTGGCCAAATTAAGTGGGCTTAGTGCCTTATTTTATTAATGGGCTTTGAGCTTTCTTCAGTTAAGTAATTAAATTATATGAAGCACGTCCACCAAAATTGACTAAAACATATAGAATTTTATAGGTATCTCTGCTTGACCTGAGCAACTCATATGTGTCACGTGCCACATGTGGCCAGGCTTTGGGTCCGCCCCTCAAAGTACCTTCGAAAGAAAGGCAAAGGGTATATTAGTCATTCATCTTTAAGGCTAGACGAAATATAGGTTTCTCACGGAAACAGTATTTACAGCTTTGAAAGTTAAGACAAAACATGTAACTTTATTAAAGTTTAAGGACGATTATATACATATACTATGTGTGGAATAAAACTATGTCGTTTTGACATAGTTTGCTACAGTGGTGCAGTAACATGTCAATTGGGCTCCCACTTTGGGCCGGCTCATTTGGCACTTTTTTTTTTTTTTTCTTTAACTAGGCAACTTTAAAAAAAATTGCTCGGCACAAAATAGGAAACAAAATTACAAAAGTACTTATTTATTCAGATCAAAAAATATCTGCGACATGAGACCAAACACATAAGCTCATATAAAAAAATAAACTATTGCACAAAAATAATAAAAAAAAATTTGCTCGGCATAAAATAAGAAAAAAAATTACAAAAGTATTGACTTATTTATATCAAAAAATAACCACGACATGACGCCAACACATAAACCCATATAAAAAAATAATATTTAACATGAGACCGGAAAAATAAAGCCGCACAAAATATAAAAAAAACAAAATTTAACACCCCGCATCAACGCGCGTGCAATCATCCTTAACACATATTTACCCAATCTCATAAAATTATATTAAAGTAAACCCAAATAGCCAAAAAAACAACCTTTAAACATATAACCTTTAAAAAATTAGCATAACATACAATTTTTTTTTTAAAAAAAACACAAAGTCTAAAAAAATAGAAAAAGTTTTCAGAAAATTACAAAAAAATAGTTTTTAGTTTTAGAATTAATATTTTTAGTTTTACAAACTTTAAAATTATTTTTAGCACTTTTAGATTTTAAATTTTATTTTTAGCTTTTTAAATTAGTCTTAGAAATTAGATTTTAATTATAAAAAGTAGTTAAAAATAGTTTTTTAATTTTTATCATATTTTAGACTTTTCTAAGGAAGAAAATCATTTTTTAGAATTTTTAGTTATTAATTTGCTATTTTCTAGGATTTTAAATAGATTAAATTAGTTTTTAATTCATAAAAAATTATTAAAAAACCAAAAAATATAAATCTTTTTTAGAAAATTTTCTTTTGTCATTTTAGAGGTTTAGAAACTAAGTTTGCATTTTTAGGGCTTAATTTTGATTTAGTTGATAACTTAGCGCGTTTTTAGGATCTCGATTTTGCATTTTTAGTTAAATTAGTGTTGCATTAGTTAATTTTAGTAGAAATTGCATTAATTTCCATGTAGTTATAGAAAACCAATCCCAATCTTGTTCCATTCAAGCATCGATTCTCAAAATGACTTTCGGCTTTCAATTGCATTTCTCGTTGGGGAAACGACCTGGGAATCATACTCCCGGATTACTATAATTGTGATTTTTTGATTCTTACCCTCTTATCCTTATATATTATATATTATAAGTATATCTTATATTTATATTTATATATTATATATTTAAAAAGGGGTGTAGATCAACCACGATCAATGGGTGGGCTCACTTTTGGCAATTTAGGTTTTCGGGTTCGGTTTTTGATGCTCTTTCCAATGCCTCATCCCGGGGTTGACTTTGACTTTTTGACTTTTGTTGACTTTGACTTTGTCTTTTTGACTTCTCACGGTCTTTCTGTTCTCGTGCTCGGTTTTGTCGTTTTGGCTTCAATTTTTGTCCTTTTCTTGGATATCCGTAATCTGCACAATACAAATGCAAAACATACAAATACAATGTATTTTTGGTATGTTTTTAGTCATTTAAGTCCGATTTTAGTGGTCAAAGGTATGTGTAATTAAACATATACCAATCGTGCTAGAAGTACATGTGACTATACACGTTAGCTTTTGGCAAGCTAACACAAAGTAAACTTTAAACACACATATTAAGTTACGTGACCATATGTACTAGATTTTGGCTACACTTAAATAATGTGTGACAAAACATTTAGTGTGACCATATATGGCATTTGGTCACAGTGTTCAAGTGTGTGACATTTATTTGTCAGTGTTTATATGTATATCGTGACTAATGATTCAACCTTACTTTTCATTTGTCATGCGTCCCAAATTCATATGTGGCCAAATAATTAGCAAAAGATAGTAGTCACCTTAAATAATGTGTGACAAAATTTGACTGTATGATTTGGACTCATAAAAAATGACTTAAAGTGACCATATATGCCAATTTTGTCACATTGTTCAAGTGTGTGACATATATTTGTCACTATTTTGTCAATTTTGTCATAATATGCCAATTTTGTCACATTGTTCAAGCTTCCTTATATTTGTCACGCGTTCCAAATTCATGTGTGGCTAAATAATATTACCAGTTACCTTTAGCCACATAATGTTCGAATGTGTGGCAATACAGTTCTAATGGTCATACAATCGAAATTTTCATGTGTGGCTAATTAGTAAATGTTGTCTATTTTGGTACCTTTAGCCACATAAATATGTGAATGTGTGGTCGTTTCATTTTGCCCATGTGTGACCAAATCCACTTTTTGTACTAGTAATTTGACCAACTGCAAGGATCGTAGTTTTTTCAAAGATAGATCTTAAATCTGGATACCATCAGCTGAGAGTGCATGAGGATGACATTCCAAAGATTGTGTTTAGAACTCGTTATGGACACTTTGAGTTCACAGTAATGCCCTTTGGTCTGACTAACGCACTAGCGGTATTCATGGATTTGATGAATAGAGTTTGTAGGCCTTATCTTGATAAGTTTGTGATAGTGTTTATAGACGATATCTTAATCTACTCTAAGACTTGGGAGGAGCATGTAGAACACTTAAGGTTAGTCTTAGAGCTGCTCAAGAAGGAGAAACTGTATGCTAAGTTTTCTAAGTGTGAATTCTGGCTAAGAGAAGTACAGTTTCTTGGGCATGTGATAAATGGTAATGGGATTCATGTAGACCCTAGTAAGATCGAAGTTGTTAAGAATTGGAAAGCCCCTAGAACACCATCTGAGGTTTGTTCATTCTTAGGATTGGCTGGATATTACCGTAGGTTCATTGAGAACTTTTCTAAGATAGCTAAGTCTCTTACTATCTTGACTCAAAAGTGTAAGACTTTCGATTGGGGTGAGGAGCAGGAGAATGCATTTTAACCCTTGAAGGATAGGTTATGTAATGCTCCTGTTCTAGCTCTCCCTGGTGGACTGGAAGACTTTGTGGTATATTGTGATGCGTCTGAGATAGGACTAGGTTATGTATTAATGCAAAGAGGTAAGGTGATAGCCTACACGTCTAGGTAGTTGAAAATTCATGAGAAGTATTATACTACTCATGATTTGGAATTGGGTGCGGTCGTTTTTGCACTTAAGATCTGGAGACATTATCTGTATGGGACAAAGAGTGTCATCTATACGGATCATAAGAGTCTTCAACATATCTTTAGTCAAAAAAAGTTGAATATGTGACAGCGTCGCTAGATAGAGTTGTTTAGTGATTATGACTGTGAAATTCACAACCATCCTGGTAAGGCGAATGTGGTGGTTGATGCCCTAAGTATGAAGGAAAGAGTAAAGACTAAGAGAGTTAGAGCTATGAATATGACCCTTCAATCGATTATCAAGGATAGGATACTAGCGGCTCAGAAGGAGGCTATGGATAAGTTTACAGGATTATAGAAAGGTTTGGATGAGATGATAGAACAGAGAAGTGATGGGACTTTGTACTACCTGGATCGAATATGGGTGCCTTTGAAGGGTGATGTGAGAACCTTGATAATGGATGAAGCTCATAAGTCAAAGTACTCTATACACCCAAGAGCTGATAAGATGTATTACGATTTAAGAGATAGGTATTAGTGGCCTAGAATGAAAAAGGACATAGCTGAGTATGTTAGTAAGTGTTTAACTTGTATGAAGGTTAAGGCTGAGCATCAGAGGCCATCTGGCTTGCTGCAGCAACCTGGCATTCCCGTATGGAAATGGGAAAGAATAGCCATAGATTTTGTGACTAAGTTACCTAGGACTAGTAGTGGGCATGACACAATCTGGGTCATTGTGGACCGTTTGACTAAGTCCGCTCATTTTCTACCTATGCGTGAGGATTATAAGATGGATATATTGGCCAGATTATATTTGAACGAGATAGTTGCTAGACATGGTGTGTCGATCTCGATCATATCAGATCGTGATAGTCGTTTCACATCAAGATTTTGGCAGTCAATGAAAAATGCATTAGGAATCCGTTTAGACATGAGTACGGCTTACCACCGTTAGACTGACAATCAGAGTGAGTGTACTATTTAGAATTTGGTAGACATGCTTAGAGCGTGCGTCCTAGACTTCAGGGGAAGTTGGGATGTTCATCTTCCGTTGGTTGAGTTTTTGTATAACAATAGTTATCATTCCAGTGTGAGGTGTGCGTCGTTTGAGGCATTGTATGGTAGAAAGTGTCGTTCGCCAATTATGTGGGTTGAGGTTGGAGAAGGTTAGTTGATAGGAACTGAGTTAGTACAAGAGACTACTAAGAAGATCTCGTAGATTAAGGATAGACTTAAGGATGCGCGTGATCATCAGAAAAGTTATGCTGATAAGAGGAGGAAGCCTCTAGAGTTTAGTGTGGGTGATTTTGTCTTGCTCAAAGTGTCGCCTTGGAAAGGTGGTACGCTTTGGGAAGAAAGGGAAACTAGTACCTAGATTTGTTGGACCTTTTGAGATTATTGAGAAAGTAGGCCCAGTAGCCTGCAGGTTAGATTTGCCTGAGGAGTTAGATGGTGTTCATGACACGTTCCACGTGTCGAACCTTAAGAAGTGTTTGGCTGATCCAACACTGCAAGTTCCCTTGGATGAGATCCAAGTTGATGCCAAGTTAAATTTTGTGGAAGAGCCTGTGGAAATTTTAGAGAGAGAGTTCAAGAAGCTGAAGCGTAGTAGGATTGCCATCGTCAAGGTTCGGTGAAATTCGAAACGTGGTCCTGAATTCACGTGGGAACGTGAAGATCAGATGAAGCTTAAGTACCCGCATTTGTTTAGTAATGATAGTAGTTGAATTTCGGGGTCGAAATTCTTTTAAGGGGGTAGAATGTAACCTTTACCCTTTTTGTGTTCTGAATATTTCATTTTTAGTCCTTTGACTATTTGGCGTTTGTCAATTTATTTAGATTCCGTATCATGTTGACGGTGGTGATTTAATGAGAATTATGGTGATTTATGGTTTATTGTGATTAATAATCCCTTTTTGGAAGGTATTATTATGTTATTTGTATTCCGGGTGGTTGACCCGTGAATTTTTTAGAAATACCAAAAAACGAGTCTTGACACGTCCGTTAATGTCCAAATGAGTTTTGAAGGGTTTAAAGTGTAAATATGTCGTGTAAATACTCTAGGTTAATGGAAAAGTATTTTTAAAGTGAATAAAAATGCTAAGTAACTTCGGGGAGTATTTTACGGTTGAGTTTTACGAGCTTTTAAGTGATCTCGACACGAAAAGAAAGACCCGACACCCCATAGGATGCCATGAACGTCCAAGGACACCCAATGAGAACCACAAGGCTTATTTTTAGCTCATGTGTTCCCTTTTGTACAAGCCTTGTCCCATTTAGATTCCAAAACATACACATTTTATTTTGAAAGCACACACACTAAAAATCTTTATCCTTTTCCTCTCTTGGCTGATCCAAACAGCAAAAACACCAAAAACACACTTAGTTTTCAAGTTTTGATCAAGAACATGAAGGTCTAAGTCATCCGGGTTGATACCGATAGGTGTGGGTTCATAAAACAACGTTTTGGTTGTCCGGTTCGCGTCAAAATCTACATTTTTGAATATTTTCTTGTAAGTTTCTAAATATAAATTTCGTTTGTCCTTTTGGGTTTATATTGATGCATAGATGTTAGTTGTACAAGTTGATCGCCGTAAAAACCAATTTTTGGAAACGAAATGGATAAAAAGGGGTGTTTGGCTTGCGTCGGATTCAAAAAGAAATAAAGGGGTTTTGTAGTTTTGATGTTGTGGTCGTGATGGTTGAATAACATATATTGCTAGATAGCTTATTTTGGATATTAGCTTGTATAGATTATTTGGGCTTATTTTTAAGCACTTTATGGCTTATTTTGAGCTTATTTGCTCGCGGCTTATTTAAGAAAAACACAAGCGATGTGTTTTTGGTTATTTGCTTTATATTGCGTATATTCGCAGACTATTTTTGTGGCTTATGGTGATAACCAAATACTATACGTAGCATACTAGCTTATTTTTAAAGCTTATGGACTAGTTTTTGGTGCTTTTGGGCTCGCGGCCCATTAAGTGGCTTATTTGTTGGCTTATTGTAGTCCGGGTTATTTACTACTTATTAGTATGAGCTTATGTATATAAATGGACCTTGGTTTTGGACTTGGATCGTATTTTGGACTTATAAATATCTTAATGGACCCTTATTGGGCCTTAAAGCCCAATAAGCGATATTTAGTGGTTATAAGAGTTTTGACGGACTTTTTGAAAGTCAAATGTATTTACGAAGTGGTATTGAATGATATTTTAGGGAAAAATGTTTCAGTAAACGTTAACAATCGAGATTTTGGAATTTTGTCGGAAAAGTGTCGAAAGTTTGAAAAGTGTTTGAAATAAAGGTTAAAAACCTTGGAAAACGTTGTATGAACGTACGGGTCATGTTGAGATTTCGTAAAAAGTTTATACTTAGAAATTTTACCTAAAAACATGATTTTTGATTTTAAATAATAAAATATTATTCTATTATTTTATTTATTTAATAAATTCACTAAAAGACAAAAAAATATAATTTTTCTCGAAACTTCTCTAATATGTTTATTATGAGTAAACGTTTCATTTTTAACCATATTACGATTATTTTTACGGTGACTAAGGTCACCGAATGGACTTATCGAGATATATTTATAATTATTTATTATAAATATTTACTTATATTACTTATCTATTTTCTTTAAATAGTACAAGTATGTATTATTGAGCGATGGGATTTATATGATTGTTAGGATATGTCGTCAACCATCACACCACTAAATTGTTATAGGTAATTGTACAACACATCTAACCTCTATGCATCAAACGTGAAGATTGTTTTGGAAATGAATGATTAAAATGGACATTAACTGGACTAGGTCGTGTGCAGACGTCGTTGCATTTGCTTGTGTGAATTGAGATTTGGTTGCTAAAGACTTACTTGAGGTGAGTTCTCATAGCCCCACTTTTTAATCTTTTCCGTTGGGGGAAAATGATACTCAAATGTGTTTTGAACTGTTTTGAAATTTGACTATGCGAAACGTGGTTTTGTTTTTGAGACAATTATGTGCTTATGACTGCTATGTAAATATTATGTGTTGTATGATTGTTTGGATCAGAGGGGTACGCCTATCCCAGTATTTGTGTGATTATTAGAGCGGCTGGGTACGCCTACCCTGGTATGTGTGTGGTCCTGCCCTAATCTAGTGCTCCAACTGGTAGGCCCTTTAGGTGCGTAAGTGACATATTTTGCTACCTGACTAGCGGGGATGCTAGGGCAGGGTGATCGACTAGCGGGATTGCTAGATCGTGTTACATGATTAGCAGGGATGCTAAGTCATGAGTTGTTTGCATATATTCACTGTCATATTGCATTATTGTCCACTGTTTTAAGATATTGGCACAACTTTTAGGTTTAAGGTCAAACCTACAAGCTCACCAACATTATTGTTGACGTTTTCGAGTATCATTTTCAGGTGAAGTGAAAGATGAATAGTTGGTGATATATGATAGCAGGCTTAGGAGTATCCCATGTGGATTTTTCATGTGAAGCCTTACTTGTTTATTTGTTTGGTTCTTAGTCTTTGGAAGTTTTGGTTTAAGTTTAGATTTGGACCTCGGTGTGGGCATTTGTAAGAGATTTTAGATTTGGTTATGCTTTGGGACATCATTCGAGGTTGTTTGAGGTTGACGGTCTTCGTAACACTTGAAGTTTATGCATTGTAGTTTTCTCTATATTGTATCTTGTGTTATGATTGATCATTATGTTTCATTCTCGAGTTTCCGCCATTGTCGGGGTGTGACATGCAGGATACCTCCGTAAGGAACCTCACTTTAGGGGAGATTGTTAGCCTCAAAATATTCAGCCAAACAAGGAAGCTCGGCTACTAATTATGGAAGCACGATCTTTATATATTAAATGTTGTAATAGGCTAGTAACGGGTATCGGGCTTGTTTAGTTAATCTAATTGTGTAAGCGTTACGGGCTTAAGCCCAAGTTATCCCGAGCCCGACCCATGACCAAATACCATTCGGCCCAACAAAGCCCAAGAAGGTTGGCTCATGGTTTAAGTATAAATACCCCTCTCCAAGTGTAGAGAGGGTGTTGGTCTCATTTGTATTTTTACAAGTTTAATCAACCATCTCTTTTTCTCTTTACTTTCTCTCTCTAAACTTCTCTCTATTTTTCTTATTTTCTTCTTATCCATTTTCTTATCAAAACAATGGTGAAGTGAAAGTGTATCGGGGTTCCTACATGGTGATTATCAGCTGGGGATTGTTACTATCTCAAGCGTATATTATGTTGAGGGACTCGGACATAACTTGTTTTCAGTTGGACAATTCTGTAACTCGGATCTTGAAGTTGATTTTTGGAAAAACACTTGCTTTATTTGGAATCTAGAAGGTGTTGATCTACTTTCCGGATCTAGAGACACAAACTTGTACACAATTTCTCTTGATGACATGCTAAAGACTTCTCCGTTCTGTCTACTGTTAAAAGCTTCAAAGACTAAGAGCTGGTTATGGCACCGTTGGTTATCTCATCTCAACTTTGGTACTCTAAACAAGCTCGCCAAAGACGGTCTTGCACGAGGCATTTCAAAGCTTAAATTTAAGAAAGATCATCTGTGTTCAGCATTTGCATTAGGCAAAAGCAAGAAATCCTCTCATCAACCCATGGCTGAAGACACTAACAAAGAGAAACTCTATCTTTTGTATATGGATCTTTGCTGCCTGATGCGTGTGGAGAGCATTAATGGGAAAAAGTACATCTTAGTGATTGTTGATGATTACTCACGATTTACTTGGGTCAAATTTCTGAGATCAAAGGATGAAGCTCCTGGTGCTATCATCAAATGCATCAAAAATATTCAAGTTCGTTTGAATGCCAAAGTTCGTAATGTTAGAAAAGATAATGGAACTGAATTTTTCAATCAGACCCTCCCAGAATTTTATGAAAATGTCAGCATCTCACATCAAACATCTGTTGCTCGCACTCCTCAATAGAATGGCGTTGTCAAAAGATGAAACCGGACTCTAGTCGAAGCTTCTCGTACAATGTTGATATTTTCAAAAGCTCCATTATTTTTGTGGGCCGAAGCAATCAATACAGCTTATTATACACAAAATTGTTCCCTGATCCGTCTCCGATACAAAAAAACTCCATATGAGCTGATGCACGATAAGAAGCCGAATTTATCGTTTCTTCATGTCTTTGGTTCACTCTGTTATCCGACCAATGATAGTGAAGATTTGGTTAAACTGAATGCAAAGGCAGATATTAGTATTTTTGTTGGTTACGCGCCCGCAAAGAAAGCTTTCAAAATCTATAACAGAAGAACCCGTAAAATCATGGAAACCATTCATGTAATATTCGATGAGCTGAGCGATAGCTTCTAAACAATTCAGTTCAGGACATGGGCTTCAATTTATGACTCCTACAACATCCAGTTCAGGACTCGTACAAAACCCTATTCATCAAAAACCTTGTATCCCACCAACCAGAAATGATTGGGATCGTTTGTTCCAACCTATGTTCAATGAATACTTCAATCCTCCACCGAGTGTTATTTCTCCAGTTCAAGTAGCTGATACACCAAGAGCTGTTGATTTAGCCGATTCACCTGTGTCAACTTCAATCGACAAAGATGCACCATTAACAAGTATCCCATCAACACAAGAACAAGAACAATCTCTAAATATATCTCAATGTGTTGAAGAATCGCCAAAAACACCACACTTTCTTGATGATCCACTTCATGAAACTCTTCATGAAGACTCAGCTTCTCAAGGATAGTCATCTAATGTGCGGCCATCCCAAACTCCATTTGAACTTCTTGGTAAATAGACTAAGAATCATCCAATAGCAAATGTGATCGGAGATCCTTCTCGCTAAGTCTCCACTAGAAAGCAACTTCAGACTGCGCTATGTGGTGTTATTTCGATGCCTTTCTCACTTCAGTTGAACCAAAGAATTATAAAGAAGCAATGCTCGAACCCTACTGGATTGACGCAATGTAAGAAGAAATACATGAATTCAAGAGACTACAAGTATGGGAATTAGTACCGTGTCCAGATCTCGTAATGTTGATCAAATTAAAGTGGATCTTCAAAGTCAAGAAAGACGAATGTGGTGGTGTACTCAAAAACAAGGCTCGATTAGTTTGTTAAAGGATACCGACAGGAAGAGGGAATAGACTTCGAGGAATCGTTTGCACTTGTTTCCAAAATAGAAGTCATTCGTATCTTTATTGCTAATACTACCACCAAGAACATGACAATCTATCAGATGGATGTCAAAATGGCATTCTTGAATGGTGAGCTACGCAAAGTGGTTTATGTTTCTCAACCGGAAGGATTCGTAGATCCAGAAAAACCTAATCACGTGTACAGTTTTCTACTATCACAAGAATTATTTAAGGGTGGAGTCGATCCAACACTATTCACCAGAAAAGCAGGCCGCGACATCTTATTGGTACAAATTTATGTCGACGATATAATTTTTGCCTTTACTAATCCTGATATGTGTGATGAATTTTCTAAAATAATGACTTCTACATTTAAGATGTCGATGATGGGGCAAATGACTTTCTTTCTAGGACTTCAGATTTCTCAAAGTCCTAAAGGCATCTTTATTAACCAGTCCAATTATGCTCTTGAAATAATAAAGAAATATGGTATGCTATCTAGTAATCCCGTTAACACCCCTATGGTGGACAAAAGTAAACTAAATAAAGATCTACAGAGGAAACCAGTCGATCCCACACATCTAGCAGACCAGACCTTGTATTTGCAGTGTGCATGTGTGCCTGGTATCAGGCAAAGCCTACCGAAAAGCACCTACATACAGTTAAGTGGATCTTTTAATACCTTAAAGGAACCATTGATATGGGTCTTTGGTATATGAAAGATTCTTGCATTACTCTAACAGCATATGCAGATGCAGACCACGCAGGGTGTCAAGATACTAGACAAAGCACATATGGAAGTGCACAATTCTTGGGAGACAAACTTGTTAGCTGGTCATCCAAAAAGCAAAAGAGCACTGTTATCTCCAGTACAGAGGCAGAATATATTGCTTTATCTGGGTGTTGTGCTCAAATCTTATGGATGAGATCACAACTAACAGACTATGGGCTTAAATTCAACATGATTCCTCTGTAGTGTGATAACAAGAGTGCAATTGCTTTATGCTGCAACAATGTTCAACACTCGAGATCCAAGCATATAGATGTGAGATACCACTTTATTAAGGAGCAAGTGGAGAATGGAGTAGTGGAACTCTACTTTGTTAGAACCGAATATCAACTTGCAGACATTTTTACAAAAGCTTTGCCACGCGAAAGATTTAACTTCTTGGTCAAAAATCTAGGTATGAAAAGCATGTCTCCTGAAACGTTAAAGTGTCTGGCAGAGGAAGAATACGAGTAGTGGTGGTAACTCATGTTATATCCTATGTATTATATGTATATAAAAAAATATAAAACCATAAAAAGATATTTCATTTTTATATAAATTTTTCAAAAAGAAAATAGAAAATTAAAAAATCAGAAAATATAAAAAAAAGAAAAAGGTTTTTCATGACATGTCTTTTGAAAATCGATAACATTTACGGCCTTAGAAATGTCATTCAATAATGATACGAGGCTGTAAATGAAGTTCGAGCAGAAGTTCTAAAAGTTTTTCAAAACATGTCAATGGCTTGCTATTATTTCAAATAGCAACCGGTCATCAACTTAAAGGCAAGTATTTCGACAAAAAGAAAACTTGACCTCTTAACAGGAATTAATTTTCTCGGGCATGATCTACTTCATGAACATGCAAAGGCTTATGTTTACTTTGCAACACAACCTATGCTTCCTTGATACAAATTAATGTACGTATCAGTGCATTTATTTGTTAAAATAGGAGAAATCTTATTTTTGTGGTGTTAATTTTAAAATAAAATATAATCATCTTTTGGTTTCATCAGAAAATTATTTTTCAAAGACATTTAACCAATCAAACAACGACTACTGCTTTTTAACTAGAAAATGGGTCATTGTTTGAGGGGGAGAAAATGTCAGAGTATCTTCTTCAAAATTCATCAAGTGATAAAAGAATAAAAGGCTTTAAACAATAACGGATCAATATTTAAAGGGGAGTTAATTAATGTTAACTCATTTGGGCTTTATATGTTATGTGTTTATTCCTTTAGGGACTTAATAGCAAAATAAAGGCTTAGGTTAGTTAACAAAACCTTTAAGGGACTAATTATGCCAAATGTCTAACTAGCATTTGCCTTAGGAAAGTTATCAAAAGATAGTGCAAGGAATATGAATCTTAAGGGGGTGATTATGTCAAAAACTTAAAGTTTCAAACATAACCACCCCTCCCACCCCGTCTCTTATTCACATCACAAACACCCTTTTTTCTTCTCTTCATTGATAAATTCGAACCAACCAAGAACACATCAATCCGTGGTTTTCAATCCTTAAGGTAAACTAGACATATGTTTCTTACATCCTAAACTACCTTCTAATCAAAAGGAATTAGCTTAATTCACTTGTATTCACTCGAAAACCCAAAAAATTGGTTTAGGGTTCTTTGAAAATTTAAGTGAAGTTTTTTGTTAAATTGATTTGGGAGTTTTGATCACTAAGGGGTTTAGAACACTTGTGTGAAACAGTTTTTCATGATGTAAACATATGAATGTATTTTGAGTGATTTGTTGGGTCAAAAATTGGGTAAATGTGGTAAGAACATGGAATATTTCATGGGTTTGTGTTTATTTGAGTTTCAATAATCCTTTGTGAGTGATTGTGTTTGCTAAAACAAGATTTAACATCAAAACTTGATATACTTGGGTTTTGAAGGGTTCGTTTGGGTCGAACATGGTAAAACATTGAGATTTTTGTGGTTAATTCATGTTATAAATTGTTCATATATTGTTTATGGTTGCTAAGGTCCATGGTTAAATGATTTAGTCACTTAAAAATTGAAGCTTGTGTTTGTGTATATTATGCCTAGGCGAACTATACGCCTTGTTGAACTAGGCGAACTATACACCCTGATTAACTAGGAGAATTATACTCCTTTTATACCAGGCGAATTATACCACCAGTTAGCTTGGGCGAATTATACCACCTATTACATTGGGTGAATTATACCAACTTGTGAACTGGGCTAAGTATACTGTGTCACTAGGCGAACTATACCTGTTTCACACTAGGCGAAGTATACCTCTACACTGGGCGAATTATACATGCTTTGGATTGGGTGAATTATACACAATAAAAGGGCGATTTATACATCTTCTTAAGGGCAAATTATACATCTTCTATAGGCAAATTATATTCTAAGTCTTAATAACTAGGCGAATGATACATGAAAATTTAATCTAAGTGATTTACTCCTTTAAAACTTCACTAAGTGATTTATTTAGGGTATTTTTTCCTTAGTAATCCATCTAGTTGCTTAGGTGCCTATAGTAGACCAATAGTTAGTTTGTTATCATTCCATATTAACTCTTTGATTATTGTTAATTTTCCTGTGCTATAATTCAATGCCTAATTATATGTGCATAATCCCTAGTTAGAATTCACAACATGCATCTAAAATTAATTCTCATGAACCAAATTGTCACTCAGTAAAATACATATCTGTTTGTTTATATATAAACTGTATTTGACAAATCTTAGCAGAACCATGACTACTACTGCTGCTCAACAAGTTGCTTTTGACAATGCATTGGTACCACTTGAGAAACGAGTCGAGATTGGCAAATGCAACATGAGAATCAATCCTGCAAAGACTCAAAAGGAACCCACGTATCAAGTTGTCTTGGATGCTCTTGCTCTCACTACTTGCTATCCAGCTTTCCTGATCACTGCAGATGTCCCGGAAATCTATATGCATTAGTTTTGGTAGACTCAACTGCTTACCGGTTCAAGATTGATAAGAAAATGTATGATAACGCTCAAATTATACATGTTTTTATATGCGTTATCAATGATTATATATATATATATATATATATATATATAAATTGGTTAATTATAAGAACTTTTGGTATATAATCGAGTATATTTGCTATTGTAGGTCCTTGGAACGTGTCATGGAAGAAAACGAAAGAAAACACAAAGATTTGAAGCTTAAACGAAGAAATAACTAAAGATAAAGATATCCCGACACCTGTCCATTGTTTTGGCCATAACTTGAGCATAAGAACTCCGTTGGATGCGATTTTGGCGGCCACGCGTCCGTGAAAGAATTCTCTACAACATTGGTTTTTGGCCCAAGAACTGAAAAGGCATCAAAACCACCGCACAAATAAAAATGTGCGGCGCACTTTTCACAAAATCCCAAGTACTGCGCACAAATAAAAATGTGCGCCGCACTTTTAGTCTGCAGCATTAAAAACGTGAATTTAGCCCCAAAAACGTCCACATACATCCTTTGCTTGGTCCCCAAGCAAAATTTACCCTATAAATACCCCCCTAAAATTCCAGGGAATTTCATATGTTCACACACTTGTTCAATAACAATCATAGTGATCATGGGAGAGGAGGAAGGATTGGTGAGGATCTTATGATCCGATGATCCAAACACCCCTTTAATCCATGGCGAACGACCATATCACCACCACCACCATAGCCACGAATTATTACTCTACCACCATGATTTCCAGACCTCTATTCATCACTATTACATAACCTAAACTCATCACTCGACGGATTCACACCAAATTCTTCTGAGTCACCACCATAAACCTCGTTCCCAAACACTCCATTTGGTGACACGTTGCGGATTCCCTGAAGAGACGTGATATATCATCGGGTTGATTCAGTAGTATAGTGGTTTGTTGGTTGACCAAGGGAACTTGGGTTAGTTAGGATAGAGATTGTTTTGGTTGGAAAATATGTTTTGGTACTTAATAGTCAATTAACTCTCATAAACGGATTCGTACATTTCTTTCTAATAATATTGATATGCGCTGAGTTATTTATGTATGTTATTTGTTATTGTTTGGATCATGATATGATTGTGTATTGTTACTTAGACGATATGTGCATAACTTGCGAATATGAATGCTTATGAATTCGATATTGTTTTACTTGGATCATTATTTATCTTTTGATTTGTCATTGCAATAGATTATAGGTTTCCGACAAGGATCTAAATGAAAGGGTTAATTTTCTTGATATATTTTGAACCGTTTGTCTATGGCGTGTCAATATCATACTTATGAGAATTGTGTGGTAAATTGAAAAACAACCCAAGTAGAATAATGTTTAAGACCCTTCCTTATGTTGACCGACCGGGTTGGGGGGAATTCATATGTATGCATATTTGATATAAACCATTCTTAACGCGCTCGTGATGATGTAGTATATAGGCCGAAAAGATTCTATGTTATCATTGGTAGATATGCTTGTTATTATGATTACCCATCATATATGACTTGTATGATTTGTTTATATAAAGTCTTGCTCTATCTCTACATATTATGTTATGTGAATCATACCTTGTTCCTTGCTTGTTTTATACACACGTTTAGGCTATTTGATCCGTGACAATCATTTAGCTTTGTTACTTGATAAACAATCTGTGAATTGCTACAAATCCCGTGGAACGACCTGGACTTACCTAATACTATATTACACTCGAATAGGGTATACTTTCCCGAATGTTATGTTTTTAGTCAAAATCGGTATTTCTAGTTATTATAAATTTAAAGCTTGTGAAAACACACATCAAGTTGTTGGCGCCGCTGCCGGGGATTTGTTTAGTTGTTTGCTGATTGTTTGCTTGTTCTTGTGCATCTTACGTGTGTTTCGTGTTCTAAATCCCCTGAAATCTCAAAACTTATAAACTCGCCGTACCGTTTTCTGGCAAACGGAACCCAAAAAATCATTTTTCCTCATGAAGTACGCCGCACATCCATTTTGTGTGCCGGTTTTCCTGAAAACCCAGAAAGTGCATTGTACTTTACCCAAGTGCGCCGCACTTTCTGCAGAAATTTTCACCAGTAGAATCAGATTTAAAGCCAAAACCAAAACCCAAACAAACCCTCAAACCTCTAGTCTCAGGTATGTGATCATTTGAAGTCCATTTTATCTGATTATACGCCTTGTAATTTTGTGAATATTTAGTTTTCATTCAAAATAAAAATAAAAACCAAAAAGATTTTTATTTCTATGTTATTTTACTTTCTTTTTGCTTTTTCCATGTTCTTGTTTATATAATAAAAATCATGCTTTTGTTAGATTTTAGTTTCTCTTTTGTGCATCTATTAAAACTCTAAAAAAAATTGTTGTCAAAACTCATAGTACGCCGCACTTGTTATTAAGTGCGTCGTGTTTTCTCAACATCCAAAAATATTGATTTCGTATAAAAAATAAATAAGATGCATTTTTATTTATCTTCTGTGAATATTTGTTATCTGTTTGTTTGTTTCTGCATGCTTGCTTGTTTGTGTATGTTTGCCTGCGTGTTTTAAAAAAAAGGTATAAAATATTGTCAAAACTATAAAATCTTTAAAAAAGTAGTTTCGTGTTTCTTTTTGTTTAGTTGGTGTGTTTGTGTTTGTCTATTTATGTGTTTGCTCGTGTTTGTGAATGTGTTTGTATTTGTGATATTAAATAATAAGTGAAAGATCTAAAACATGTCATTTATTGTAATAAAACCGCCGCACATATGTTTGTGTGCGGCGCATTTTGTTAAATTTTTACCGCGCTAGTATTTTGAATTTTTGAAAAAGCAATAAAAAGGTTAAATGCGATGTACGTCGCATTTTCTTTTAAGTGCGACGCACTTCTGGTCTAAAATATATATATATATATATATATATATATATATATATTAATAAAAAGGAAAAAAACAATAAAAAAAATTTACGTTATATAATTATTGTATGTTAGATTTTTGTCTAAAAAATTATTTTAATATTTTCTTTGTAGTTATGAGTTTTCGTACCTTAAATAATTATTATATGTTTAATATGTATTTGTCTTTAAACCAAAACTCATATATAAAAAAACTAAAAATTCAAAAAGATTTTATGCGTGCTTGTTTTTAGTCAAATGTGTATAAATAAAAAAATTATGAAAAAAAACTTTTTTTTTAAAATTAATTTTTTTTAATAATAATAGTAATTTTGTAAATTATTTTAAACTTCAAATAATAAGTGTATGACTAATATATGTTTTTCCTTAAAACTAAAAATAAAAAAAAGATCTTATTTTTGCTTTGGTATGTGTTTATGAATGTTTGATTACTAGTAATTATATTTTTCTTCTTATATTATTTTTTATTTCAAAATGTTTTGCGTGTGCTTGTTTTAGTAAATTGTTTATGAAAAAAAAAATTAATGAAAAAAAATCTAAAAATATATATGATTTTGAACTTTGTGGGTGTATTCCCTAGGAACCCTCACGAGACTATAACTCGTCCACTCGGGCCATCGAGGGTTTAAAGGCTTGTTGCATACGCTAAATGCAATCGTGGTGCCTACGAAAGTGTGCTTTAGTATTTTACGATTTTTATAGTTTAGTTTATTTTGCAGATTAAATAAAACAGGTGAAGCTTGAATGGTGGTAAAGCTTATCACTTGGGGGAGTGATATATTTGAATTATAATATTACATGTGGTAGAATACACATGACGGCGTTCTGTTTTGCGTCGTATCTTTCAGAATTCAGCCGAGAACTTATGAGCCCCAGGGAGTTTCGTTTCTCTTATATTTATTTCTCCCATTATCCTACCTTTAAGTTATTTTTTGATTATGCATAATGCTCAACTTAAGTGTGGAGGGAAATAAATTGGAAAATTAAACTCATTATTAAAAGTATAAACTTTTGTTCGCCCTCTGTAATATAAAAATCTAATTTATTTTTAAATCTTTTGCCACTTAGGTTAATATATTAGAATAAAACATAGTAAAAAAATATATTAAAAATTAAATAAAGTTTTGAAATCAAAGATGTGTCCCGATTGATAAAGCAGATTGACTCGAGATCGATGACATTACTTGCGCATTTATACCAATCACCCAAAAAATATGTGATGTTCGCCTTTAAATCTTATGAAGATGATTTTTGCCTTTAGCTTTCTCGAGTTAAGGTTTGAATGCAGCTGCAAGTGTCTCATCCGTCGTTACGGCTATGTGTTTGTAGTTTTGTCGCATTTTCTGGAGCATTGGTATCGGATTAAAAATTGTATGAGTGTGCTAGTGATTTATTGATTCTAGAACTTGTGCTTGATTATTTTGGCTAACTACACTGATTATCTAACCACCCAAATAAAACCCGTTTGTTAGTACTCATCTTTAGTGCTAGATCCTAGTTTAACCCGCAGAGTCATTCTATTTATTTTTCTCATCCACTAGAAAAAATATACAAAAATATACAACCTTAGCCTAGCCTTACCCCTTGTCGAAAGTCTCTATGGTTGGTTGCTAGTTGCTTGGTATGATTGGTTGATTTTTGCTCATAGTTTGTTCGCACTTTGTTGTGAGTGATGTGCCATTTTGACGAAGATGAAGATGCGCAGCTTCGTGTTTCGTATTTTTTGTGGTTGTATTATTATCTCAAGTGTGGGAGAATTGTTAGTTGTGTGAAGGACTAATTGAAAGAAAAAAAATGAAAAAAAATGAATTGAAAAAAATAATTATAAAAATATCAAAAAAGAAAAAAAAGAGAGAAAAAGATAAGTATGAATAATAGTTGAGATGTTGGTTGCTTGTGATGTATTGCTGTATTACCTTTGTGCCGGTTTGATTATGATCGAGAGAGGTTGAATGTTCGATAACCTCGCGGGTTTGTGGATTGTAGTAACTAGCAACGTGGATTCTTAGACTTGTCGACAT
>BQNB010112586.1:2563-22121 GCA_026074375.1 Tanacetum coccineum | reverse complement strand
TGATACTTTAACTACTGAGCTTAAAAGATATAAAGAACAAGTTAAAGTTTTGAAAGAAGGACAAAATGTTGATTTAAAGAGTAAATATAATGTTTCAGATCTATGTGAACAGTCGGTAGAAATTGATCGTCTTAAACAAACTCTTTCAGAACATGTAAAAGAAAAGGAATCTTTAATGCAAACAGTTACTCATCTCAAAAATGATTTTAAGAAAGAAGAATCTAGAAAAATTGATAGAGATATTTCTTTAGAAAAGAAGATCAAACAGCTAGATAATATTGCTTTTAAAAGAGATCAATCAGCACAAACAGTCTACATGTTGACGAAACCTTAGTTTTTCTATGATCATACCACTAAACAAGCTCTAGGTTTTCAAAATCCTTTCTATCTGAAGAAAGCTCAGCAGTTGGAACCAAAGCTTTATGATGGTAATGTCATTAAGAATGCTAGTGCTATTGTGATTCCTGACTCCGAAGAGACCCTTGTGCTTACTGAAGAGAGTCGTTCAAAAATGCTTTTAAAACAACATGATCCAATGATGTTAGAAAAGAAAGTTAATACTACACCAGTCGATTATGCTGCTCTTAACCAACTTTCTCAAGATTTTAAAACACGATTTGTTCCACAAACTGAATTATCTACTGAATAAGCCTTTTGGTCTCAGAATTCTATGAATTCTCCAGAACCCGCTCTTTCTAGTAGACCCACCAAAGTTAAGGTTCCAAAAGAACTTCCTAAAGTCAACATGGTTAATACGAGTTTGAAGAAACTTAAATACCATCTTGCTGGTTTTGATGTGGTTGTCAAAGAAAGAACCACAACCAAAGCTATCACTGAGGGCTCGTAGGGGGGTTCGAACATACAAAAGCTTGTTTTAGGGATGAAATAATTCCATTTGTAAAAGCTTTGAAGGACTTATTTAATTACATTCGATCAATATTGAGATTGATTGAACTTTCTAACGTCCAAAATGTTCTTTCATCAAATTGGAACATGGTGTGGAACAACATCTGTTTAGAGTCAAAAAAAATTTGAAGTTAAAATAAATAAAGTTTTGAACGAAAACGAACGACTCTTAGAACAAGTCATTAACAAAGATATTGTGAACATAATTATAAATTCTTCCGTTAGATAATGATTCTGTGAATGTGCATGAATGTGAAAAGTTTCTAAAAACTTGAGACTGAGCTTCTCAACAAAAAGGATTTTGTTGAAAAAGAGATTTACGATAAACTGTTCAAAAGTTTTACCACTCTTGAAAAACATTGCATCTCTTTAGAAGTTGATACTCAACTTAATCAGGAAATTTTTCAAAGGGACAATTCTGTTTCAAATCAAAGTGCTCCAAGTTTTGATCAATTGTTTGAATTAAATGAATTGAAAGCTCAGTCCCAAGAGAAAGACACGGTCATAAAGAAGTTGAAAGAGAGAATTAAATCTCTAAGTGGAAAAATGAATGAGGATAAGATTAAAAAGGACTTAGAGGAGATTGAAACAATAAATATTGAATTGGATCATAGGGTGTCAAAGCTTATTGCTGAGAATGAGCATTTGAAACAGACCTATAAGCAACTTTATGACTCGATTAAACCAGCACGTATTCGATCAAAAGAACAATGTGATGATTTAATTAATCAAGTCAATCTAAAGTCTGTGGAAATCTCTGATTTAAATGCTAGTCTTCAGGAAAAAGTTTTGGTAATTACAGCTCTCAAGGATGATTTAAGGAAACTTAAAGGAAAAGCTCTAGTTGATAATGTTGTTACGAAACACACTATTGATCCAGAGATGCTTAAGATTGATGTGGAACCAATAACCCCTAAATTGTTGAATAAAAAGACAGCTCACTCTGCCTATATTAAGCACACTCAGGAAGAAGCTGCAGTTCTTAGGGATCTAGTTGAACATGTTAAATCAAAATATCCACTAGATCATTCCTTAGAATCTGCCTGTAGGTATGCTAAACTAATTCAGGAGTTGCTTACAAACATCAGTAAAACCTGCCCTAGTATCAACAATACTGATGGAAAATTAGTGGCTGTGACCCTAAAGAACAAGGACAAAAGAGTTAGATTCACTGAGCCCGTCACATCCTTAGGAAACACAATCACAAAAACAGCCTCTACATCAAACCTAGTTTCTAACAAACCTATGTTATCTTCTACAGGAGTAAAACCGTCTACTAGTGCTAGCGGATCACAGCCTTCAGGCAATACAAAGAAAGATAAGATTCAACAAACACCAAGTAGTACTCAGAAGAATAAAGTAGAAGCCCACCCTAGGAAAGTTAAATCTAGTTTGAAAAATAAAGACTGTGTTGTTGCACCTAAAGGAACTGCTAATGTGCAGCATTCCAAGCTTAATGCGAATTCTGAACTTAAATGTGTTAAGTGTAATGGTTGTATGCTTCTTGATAATCATGATTTGTGTGTTCTTTATTTTATCAATAATGTGAATGCTCATGTAAAATCTAAATCTATTAAGAAAAGTTCAAAGAGAAAAGTTTGGAAACCAACAAGAAAGGTGTTTACAAATATTAGATATATCTGGAGACCTACTGGTCGAACCTTCACTATAGTAGGAAATGCGTGCCCTTTAACTAGGATTACCACAACTACTGAAGTGCCCCTTAGGAAACCAATTGTTCTAGATAATGAAATACCTAAACTTGTCGTAACATTGGTTTACACACGGAAACCTAGGAAATCTAAAACTAATGTTTCTGCTAGCAAATCTAAGGTTCTTAAATCTGTATCTTCTAACAAAAAGGAACCCAGTCAATCTTGGGGATCTATAGTTTCCGATGTTCCATCTTCCTCTCTTGATGAATGTGGGTCGTCCAAATTGTTCTCTAGTATTTGGACTCTGACTGCTCCAAGCATATGACCGAAGATCGCTCCCATCTCACAAATTTCATCAATAAATTTTTGGGTACTGTCAAATTCGGAAATGATCACGTGCCAAAGATATTGGGATATGGTGATTATGAGATTGGGAATGTTACGATATCAAGGGTTTACTACGTAGAAGGACTTAGACACAACTTATTCTTCGTTGGGCAATTTTGTCATTCGAACCTTGAAGTTGCTTTTCGCCAACACACCTGCTTCATTCGTAATTTAGAAGGTATTGATCTATTGACTGGCTCTCGAGGCAACAATCTGTATACTATGTCTCTTAGAGATATGATGGCGTCCTCTCCCATATGTCTCTTGTCAAAGTCCTCAAAGACTAAGTCCTGGCTATGGCACCGACGTCTGTCTTATCTGAAATTTGGTGTAATTAACCATTTAGCTAGACACGGTCTTGTTCGTGCTCTCCCTAAGCTTAAAAGCTTAAATTTGAAAAGGACCATTTGTGTTCTGCTTGTGCAATGGGTAAAAGCAAGAAGAAACCCCACAACCTAAATTCTGAGGTCCACAACCAAGAAAAACTCTATCTTTTGCACATGGATCTTTGTGAACCAATGCGTGTCGCAAGTGTTAATGGAAAGAAGTACATCATATTTATTGTCGATGATTACTCTCGATTCACATGGGTTAGGTTCTTAAGGTCAAAAGATGAAGCTCCAGATTTCATAATCACGTTTCTCAAAATGATCTAAGTGCGGCTTCAAGTTACTGTCCGAAGAATCAAACATATAATGGAACTGAATTTGTAAATCAAACTTTGTGTGAATATTATGAGAAGATTGGCATCTATCATGAAACATCTTTTGCTCACTCTCCACAGCAAAATGGTGTCATTGAAATACGTAATCGTACACTAATTGAAGCTGCCCGCACAATGTTGATTTTTGCAAAATGGCTCTGTTATTCATATGGGGAGAAGCAGTCTTCTACACATGTTAAACCAATCGTTCCATCATACGTCTTCATCACGGCAAAACACCATATGAGCTTTTACAGGAAAAACTTCCCGACTTATCATTTTTCCATGTATTTGGTGCACTTTGTTATCTGACAAATGATAGTGAGAACTTGGGTAAGTTACAACCGAAAGCTGATATTGGTATTTTCATTGGTTATGCACCCATAAAGA
This sequence comes from Tanacetum coccineum, assembly GCA_026074375.1. NCBI lineage: Eukaryota > Viridiplantae > Streptophyta > Magnoliopsida > Asterales > Asteraceae > Tanacetum > Tanacetum coccineum. The sequence continues at coordinate 18,080 of BQNB010112586.1, read as the reverse complement.
AAGCATTTTGAATTTACAACTGACGTACCAGACGAATCATTGAAACAATTCATGTAGACTTTGATGAGCTGACTGCGATGGCTTTTGAACACAGTAGTTTAGGACCCGACCTTCACTGGAAATAACTCCTGTAAAATCAGTTTAGGGTCTGTAACCAAAACACCTCCTCCTTCAACACCATTTGTACCACCTTCAAGAACTGATTAGGATATATTATTGCAACCGATGTTTGATGAATTACTCACTCTTCCACCAAGTGTTGATCTTCTAGCCCCTGAAGTCATTGCTCAAAGTGATGAAGTTGTTACTCCAGTTACCGATGTATCAACCGGTTCACCTTCCTCAACAATAGTTGACCAAGATGCACCATCACCAAGTAACTCTCAAACAACACCCGATAACTCAAACCCTACCTCCTTTCTATGATGTTGAGAGCATTCATGATATTGAAGTTGCACATATGGGTAATGATCCGTACTTTGGTTTCCTAATTCTAGAAATCCTTTTTGATCAATCTTCATCATCGGATTCTATTCATACAATGGTTCATCTGGATCATTAAATTTCTGAACACAATAGCAAATGGACTAAGAATCACCTACTTGAAAATATAATTGGTGAACTCGATAGACCAGTTTCCATAAGGCTGCAGTTACATGAGCAACTCTTTTCTGTTACTACAATGCTTTCCTCACTGCTGTTAAACCCAAGACGTATGAAGATGCTTTGACTCAACCCTGCTGGATTGAAGTAATGCAAGAAGAGCTCAATGAGTTCGAACGCCTTGAAGTATGGGAGCTCGTACTATAACAACCCAAGAATTTTTATCAAATGCAAAACCTATTTTACTATTATCACAATTATATGGGGAAATTTTTCGCTTTATTACATTACTTGCATTTTCAATATCCTCAGTATGTCTTGTTAACTTACATAACTTAGTAGACGAGCTCACGCCAAGCTGTATGCTTGAGGTTAATGTGACACTCAGTCACATTCCATTTGTACTTATTGGCATTGGGTATTAATATAATTTATCGGGGTATTGTCCCTTTTACTCAAAAAAAAACTATGGGCGATTTTACCTAGTTGGGTATACGTTCGTACTGTTCATCACTGTTACTAAATACATCCATTTTATTTCTTTAATCCTTCATTTTAATCATTTAATCCTTCTTATTCACTGTTCATCTTTGTCTGTTCTACATTAATCAATTTTCAAATAGTTGTTATACTCCTTTTCACTGTGTAACGGTGCTCTTATTCACCTCATTTTGTTATTTTGATTGTTTGTGCTCTGATCCATTGATTGACTATGGTTTTTCCTTTCTAAAATCATGAAAGAAAACATTCCAGTTTCTAATCTCGTTCCTAATGAGATCCCACCTTCTAAAAAGGTGGATTCAATTCTTAAACCTAAAATAACCACTCGTACTATGAATCCTGAGTCTGGTGATACGATGAAGCATAGATCTATGTTAGGTAAATCCTCTCAAGTGTCATTGTAAACTCATGATATGAGTTTACAATCCATGATCTATCCTTATTTTGGCAATGTACACGAATTATAAGCTCAAAAAACCCTAAAGAAATCCTAATACGCCCTAATTGAACCCGCGGCATATATCATTCATTTTCCACCCACTTTAACCCAAACCACATGCGAATTTCCATTGATAAACCTTGATACAAACCTTGAGAACATATTTCTATCATTCCATGATCAATGAGCACGAAATATAAGCCAAAGAAAACAATTCGAGCCCTATAAAACTCAAATGAACCCGTAAACCCTAAATCTTGCAAATTGACCCATTTTGAGCTTTTCTTTGCAAACAAGCACCTCATGATTCACCCACATGCATTTCTAAGCAGCTTACACACCTTCTACAACAAATATCTTCAATATTTTTATTAAGAAAAACTTCACATGGTCTCTTGTTTCTTCTTTTCTAGCCGTGGCATCAAAAAAGGTAGCCAACACCTCAAAGCTAGTTTCTAGCCCTAGCAACTCATCACATAGCCTCTTCTAATCACCCTCTAGGTTACCCATGTGTCCTAGATCAGCTTGCTAAGAAATCTTGGCTTCTAAGAGTCTTTTACCTATAAATAGAACCCATAACCCTTCATTCATTCTCATCCCCCACTTCTTCTTTCTATAACCCAATTGAGCAAACATTATCTACTCCATATGATCCTAGAATCATCTAAGAACATCATTCAAGCAAATCTTTGAAGATTTGAATCCCCGGGAACAAGATACAAGGCGTACGAGTGGAAATACTACCCGAAACGACCCATTTCCACCATTTTTGCTCCTTGAAGCTCAAACCCAGGTTTTGGATGTTCTACTTCTGCTCCTACACTCTTATAATGTTCATATGGTCCTAAATATACTCTTGTTAAAGTTTCATAACTCAATTCATGCTCATTTTCCATTTTGATCCAAAACCGTACACCCGAAACCCTAATTTTATGTTTTTCTTAAAACTAAATGTTATAATGGTTAAATATTTTTATAATCTATCCTAGCATGCTTAAATAATGTTATTATAACTACTTTATCAAGTCTTGAAATAATTTGGATTAACAACCTGGGCGTTTAAGTTTTGAAACCCTAATATGCCCTGTTTTACTTCCTAGCTTAACGAATCGTTATTTTAAACTTACGTTACATTAAATCTTCATATTTTAATTTATTATAACTTTTAAATGTTTATTGAAATGTTTAAAATATCTTGCTTGGCAATTTGGACATGTTTTATAATTATAATCCATGTAGGGGTGTATATCGTAACTTTTAAAAAACTTATAACTAAAAGAGCTTAAAAATGTGTATTTTATCAAAGTTATAACTCCAGGGATCTATTATGTCACTTTTCAAACTCCAAGGTTTACTTGGTATATCTTTTAAAGTCAAAGGACCAAAGTCGTAAAAATGCAAACTCCAAGGACCTATTTGCAATTTTCCAAACCTTAGGGTCTAAAATGTAATATTTTGAAAAAAAAAGTGTAATATCATATTCAAAACATTATATAACATAACTTTTATTAAGTTCTCGTGCTTAACATTTTCCAGATATTTGTAAATAAAACGCTTTATAAAAACGATCTTCCGGAAGCTATATCGTTTCACACATTAAATAGGGAGCTTATATTAAGACGGTTCATCTTGGTATTACATTCTTGACTGAGTTGTTGGGTTTATGATTTAAGTGCCTTGCTCCTCAAGCGTTTACTAAATGATCTTCTGAATTTATGATGGCATAACGGTGATGCAATAATTCCAAATCTTCAATCGAATCATAACTCTTAAACCAAGTTCTAAAGTACAATTCTTCCTTAGACTTGAATATTTACTCAAGTTGCGTGATGTGGCTTTTTACTATCATTTATTGATATCTACATTCCTAGGTTAAGATGTGACAAGGTCGTCAGCTTTTCATTTCTGAATTATTTATTCTCATCAAACATACCAGGTGAGTTCATAGCCTCGCTTTTAATTCTTTTTGGAATGCTTTATAAAACCTGCGAGGGGGGGGGGGGATACCATGCTTGTACAAACTCATTTTACATTTACTTGTATTTCTTATAACAATGTGCATTAATTTTCAAAGACTTAGTATGTTCTTAGCCTCGCTTTTCAATTCATTTGAATCGTTTTATAACCCTCGGAGGGGGATACATGCTTGTTTCAAACTCTTTTATTATACCCATAACAATGTGATTACTTTTCAGAGACTTTATGAATAATAACCCTATTATTTCAATCTTTTGAAAACTTTATAACTTGTGATTACATGATTTAAACCAAGAATGCAAGTGTTTTCTAACATGTATGTTATCCGGATATATTATTGCCTTAAGTAGCTTCCAGTGGCCATTATTTTCTTATCCATGAATTATTAATTACTTGCCATAGCAATGTGAACGTGAATATTGTGAATAGATCTATTGGGGGTGACGGCTCCCATTGGTATACCCATTCGTCGGGTAGCCAAACGCACTATATTTGTCCTAATAGGTGACCTTGGCAAGTTACCTTTTCCATGGGGATTTATGTCCCTAAATATCACTACGGTGAGCTTCCCTGTTAATGTATTGATGTCATGAGCTTAGGTACAATAATAATGTTACCCTGATTTTTCTATAATAATTATATTCATTGCAATTATAAACATTATGATAACTTGAATTTAATCGTTTTCCATAATAATACAGATCTCCATGATAATTATCCTTGTAATGCCAATATTTCCATTATGATAACTTGTATTCAATTATTACATTTCAAACCTATGAATTTCACTCAACCTTTGTGTTGACCCTTTTTAGCATGTTTATCTCATGTAATTAAGCAAGTTGCGACACGGAGTGGCATGGACTCGAAGATAGCTGAACTGTTATCATTCAAACATAATGTTTTAGATTTTAGGACCTGCATTTTGTAAAAACTCTGATTATAATGAATGATAACTAAATTTTTCCAACAACGTCTCTTTTAAAGTTGTTTTCTATGATTATGATTGTTGTATCCATGAAGTAATACCACAGATTAGCTTCCGCTGCTATATTGTAAAAATAGGGGTGTTACAGTGATTGATGCACTGTTATGTTTAAAAACATGGTCTAAAACTTTAGTCTTTGGTTTCCAAACCCAACAAGCTGAGGCCTTAACAGCATTAACATTATTTCCCTTAATAGCATTAACTACTGCTTTTGGCCTAGCAGCATTAACTACTGCTTTTGGCCTAACAGTATTAACATTTTTATCCTTAACAGTATTAACCCTCTGATTAAAATTACTATTTTTAAATGTTGTATTCTTGTGAATGGGCCTCTTAACAGTTGAATGTGCTTTTTTAGAAAGATATGACATTGGTCTAGCAGCATTCACTGTTGTTTTTGTGTGAGCAGCATTAACTTGTCTAGCAGTATTAACTGATACTAAGCCAGACTTCATTAGTACTGCTCTTGGAACCATGTTCTTTTTAGCACAGGGGTGAGTCTTTTTAGCAAAGTTTTGATGATTCACCCTTTGAGCATTGTTCCAAACAGGTTTTACCATCCTTTGTTTTTGAAACTGTTTATGATGGTAATTGCAATCAACCTGCAAATGATCAAAACTTCCACACACATAACAGGCCTTATTAAACATCTCAAAATTGCTTCCTAGTCTTTGAGACATCATATTGTTCCAATTTCTTTGATTGCCTCTTGGACTGTGAGTGTTTTGCCTATGTTTCTCAACTTGTTTAACAGTTTTCCTAGCAGTTTTCTCTTGTTGCTTAGGTTTGACAAACTCTATCTTAGCAATACTAGGCTTAACTGTTTTCTTCTCAGTTTTAGTTTGAGACACATTTTCTTCCTCACTATCTGACACCCAATCTTCAATAATTGGAGAATCATTAGACTTCCTAACTACCTTAGACACTTCTTCATCAGACTTTCTGTTCTCAACTACAGGCTTATTAACAAACTCATCTAAACCAGTAAAAGACAAGTCAGGTGTTGGAGGCATGAAGTTTCCTGTGTAGGGAGGTGGAACTGCATTATAGCCTAAGCCTTTCTTGCAGTTGTCAACAATCTGACTTTCTATGAGTTTGTTTAAGCTTTTAGATGCATTTTCAAATTTGTCTACATTAAATTGAATTCCATCTTTTTCTTTTTGAGCTATTTCTAGCTTCTTCCTGAGCTCTCTGATAGCTATATCTTTACATTCAATTTCAAATTTTAAGACCTTTATATCTTGTGAATAAATAGACTCATTTGCCTTATAAACTTCAAGTTTCTCTTCTACTGACTCTAATCCTGACTTATAAGCTAGAACCATTAACTCAGATTTCTTAAAATCTTTATGTAGTTGATCATATTGAGATTTAAGGGTTTCAACAGTTTTCAAACAAGATTTTGAACAATTTGAATTGTTAGATACCTCTGAGTCAGAACTTGAAGATGAGTAAGCCATGAGTGCATAATTAGGTCCTTCCTCTGCCTGATCACTCCAGTCATACCCACCAAGACCATCACATGACACCAAAGCTATGGAAGTGGATGTTTCCACAATCCTTGTCATTTGTTGCTTTTTCCCCAAGACACGTAGCATAAGTATCAACACTCTTAGAGTTTCGGTGATGTAAGATATGTAAATTTATCCATGAAATAATAAAGGGATTATTTCATTTCATCTTGTTATCTGGTGATATCAAAACTCGACGTCATTTGTCAATTCCATTATGTTCAACTCTGAATACTCCCCTCATACCTTTGAAACACTTATTATCATTGAAATACGACAAAAATAGGCATCATTGCAAACTAATTAATCGCATTATTCCTTCTCAGAACTTTTATGATTTTGAAAAATTATATCATCTCCTACACATTACCATTTTGATATCATGTTTTTATGCTTAGGTAAGACGATTTATGATCATCTTATTGAAATGAATTAGGACGCTTCTTCATTTAAATAAGAAATTATAAATCTCCGAACTATGAATTTATAAATTCTCAGTTACAAGGATTTGGACGCTTTTCTTTGTAAGTGATAAATTATAAATAAGTAGGCTTAAGTATATAGCATACGTACAAACAAAGTTTCTTTCAATTCATTTGTACAAATAATTCCTTTTCTTCACTTAATCATTATCATTATTACCTTTATCATCTGTTCATTTCCAAATCTGTATCCTACATGATTAGCAACTCTCTTACTAATTCATAATCATTCCTTGACATCTCTCCGACATCCGAATAAATCTCAGGATGAGATTTCTGTAAGGGGTGGAGACTATAACAACCCAGAATTTTCATCAAATGCAAAATCAACCTATTTTATTATGATCACAATTATACAGGGAAATTTTTCGCTTTATTACGTTACTTGCATTACCAATATCTCAATATGCAATATAACTTGCATAACTAAAGTAGACGAGCTCACGCAACCTACCTATGCCATCTATATCTATTTATATGTCAAGCAAACATCATAACATATCAAGTCGATATCTTAATATCATTATTACAAAGTACATTACTCATATAATATACCATTCGCAATGTTATATCAAAACGGGCTTTAAACCGTTATCGTTTACCTCTAAACACTAATTCCATGAAAGGTTAATATCTAAAGCGAATGTACAAGCTACTAAAGCGTATGTACAAGTAATATAATATCTCATTTGAAATATAAACTCCCTCCAAGTCAAAGTACAAGTTTCCAAAGTATAATGTACAAGCCATCAAGCACGATATCCAAAATAGCCGTTTTACCTCCGTTTTCCCAAGGAAACTTGTACAATCCATCAAGTACAAGTTACAAGCAAGTCATATACCTCATTTATAATCCATATTCATTCTCATTTCATGAAATTACAAGAAATCCAAGTTAGAAACCCTAACCCGAGCAAAATACTAAACCGTGACCCGTTTCTTCGTTTTTATCCATTATAAACCTAAACCAACACTCAAATAAGTTGTAATAACTTATATTACAACATTATCAATCATATTCAATCATCATTTCATTACCATTATACACGAATTAAAACCAAGAAACCCTAAACGTGCCCTAATTTGAACTTTTAACCCGTTTACTCATTTTCACCCATTTTAAACCCAAACCACCTATCAATTCTTGATTATAATCCTTAATACAAACCTTGTGATCATTAATCCACACTTATAACTCAAATGTACTCGAAATACAAGCACAAAAACTCAAACCGTGCCCTAACCCACTTCAAATGAACCCGTGTACACTTTTCTTTCTTTTTGACCCATTTCAAGAGTTTATATTGCATCCAAGCACCTTGATGATGCACCTCCTTCATACCTAAGCTACTTACAAGCACCTTAACTCATCACATGGCCTTAAAAAGCTCCACATCTCTTCCTTTTGCACCAATAAATATAAAGCGTCGTACCCACAAGGACTCAGACAACACATCAAAGCTAGTTTCTAGACCTCAAGACTCATCATGTAGCTTCACCACATCACCCTAAAGCTTCTCCACATGTCCTAACCAGATCTCTAAGCACCCTTGGCCTCTAATACCCTAAACGAGTATAAATAGGGGTGCATAACCCTTCATTTCAACTCATCCCCCACATCTTCTTCTATAACCCATCATAGCAGCAATCCTTTGCTCAATAAGTTCTTAAGAGGTCCTATGAAGTCTCAAGATCAGAAGTGAAGCAAAAGAAATCAAGAAACGAAGCCCCGGAGTCATTATTCTAGGCGTACGAAGCTAAAAGTCCCGATTTCGACCCATTTCCAAGCTATAAGCTCAAACCCAGGTTCTGGATGTTCCACTTCTGCTCCTACACTCTTATAATGTTCATATGATCCTAAATAAACTCTTTTTAAAGTTTTATAACTCAATTCCCATGCCTCATTTTCCATTTTGAATCCAAAACCGTACACCGAAACCCACATAGATATTTTATGTTTTTCTTAAAACTAAATGTTATAATGGTTAAATGTGTTATTAATATAATCCTAACATGCTAACTAATTAATTAAATCATTAATCAAGTCTTGAAGGAATTTAGAATTATAAAAACCCGCGACGTTTAAGTTTGAAACCTAATTTAACCCGTTTTGCTTCCTAGCTTAACGAATCGTTATTTTGAACTTTCGTTATGTTAAACCTTCATATTTTAGCTTATATTAACAAGCTATAACCTGCTAATATCATTTAGAAACTTAAAATAAGCTTGCATGGCATTTTGGACTTGTTTTGCAAAAGTATACCATGCAAGGGGTATATATCGTAACTTTCTAAAACTTATAACTAAAAGGACTGAAAATGTCATTTTATCAAAGTATATTAACAATAGGGTCTATCATGTCACTTTTCAAAGTGCAAGGTTTACTTTGTATATCTTTTAAACTAGAAGGACCAAACTCGTAAAAGTGCAAACTCCAAGGGTATATTTTGCCATTTTTCATTCTCAAGGGTCTAAAATGTAACATTTTGAAAAAGTATAAAATCATGTTCAAAACATTACAAGACATAACTTTAATTAACGCTTGTCGTGCTTATCATTTCCAGATATTGAATAAAATGCTTAAAACCGCTTATGTTATAACCATTATATCATTCATCATCGATGTGCTTTTAAAAATCCTATCCCGAAGCTATATCGTACCACAATACTAGGGAGCTTCATATTAAGAAGTTTCATCTTGGTATTACGTTCTGACTGAGTTGTTGGGTTTACGATTTAAAGTGCCCTAGCTCCTCAAACGTTTACTGAATGACTTCTGAATTATGATGGCCCGAACGGTGATATAATAATTCCAAACTTTCCAATCAAACTCCTAACTCTCTGAACCAAAGTTCTAGAGTATAATCCTCCCAAGACTTAACATATTTACTCAGGTTGCGTGACGTGGCTGTTTACTATCATTTGCTATATCAACCTTCCTTGTTAAGATTGTGATAAGGTCGTCAGCTTTCATTTTGGAATATTTATTACAACTACCTATCAGGTGAAGTTCATAACCTCGCCTTTACTTATTTACATGTTTTATAAACCCGCGAGGGGGATACATGCTTGTTTACAAACTCTTTTACATACTCGTTTATCTTATAAGAATGTGATTACTTTTCAAAGACTTAATGAGTTCATAACCTCACATTTCAATCTTTTAAATACTTTATACCTGCTATATAAACTATGAATACAAGTGTTTTTCTAACCTATATGCTATCCTGATATATTATTTCCTAAATACATGGAAATACTCTTTGGTAGTATCTCCCATAACTCTTCAATATCACTTGGGATATCCCCAATATCTCTTTAAATATCTCTTTATGTGAATTCATGAGTTAGGTAAATAATACGTTCTCCATGATATATGTACTTCCATGCAATAATGTTCTCCATGATAATTATCCCTGCAATGCAATATATTCCATTATGAAACTTTATTCAGTTAAAACTATTACATTATCAAACAAATGAATTTCACATCAACCTTTGTGTACCCTTCTTTATGCATGTTTATCCAGGTAAAATTGAGCTACTTATGGCATTGAGTGGCATGGACTTGAAGAATTGGCTAAGCTTGTTATCGATCAATTTTATTTTTCTAGATTTGGGACATGTCCTTTTTAAAACTCTGATTTGAATGAATGAATTACGTATCTTTTGAACAACGTCTCTTTTGAGTCGTTTTCTATGATTATGATTGTTGTATCCATGAAGTAATACCCCAGATTAGCTTCCGCTGCTATATTTGTCAAAATGGGGGTGTTACAGTACCCACAAAGAAAAGATTTCGAATTTACAACCGACGTACCAGACGAATTATCGAAATAATTCATGTAGACTTTGATAAGCTGACTGTGATGGCTCCTGAACACAGCAGTTCAGGACCCGCACTTCATGAAATGACTCCTGCAATAATCAGTTCAGGACTCGTGCCAAACCCTCCTCCTTCAACATCATTTGTACCACCTTCAAGAACCGATTGTGATCTCTTGTTTCAACCGCTGTTTGAAGAATTACTCACTCCTCCACCTAGTTTTGATGACCTAGCTCCTAAAGTCATTGCTCTAATTCCTAAAGTAGTTGCCCCAGAACTAGCTGAATCAACCGGTTCACCTACCTCAACAACTGTTGATCAAGATGCACCATCACCTAGTAACTCTCAAACAACACCTGAAACTTAATCTCCTATCATTCCTAATGATGTTGAAGAAGACAATCATAACTTAGATATTGCACATATGGATAATGATCCGTACTTTAGCATTCCAATTCTAGAAGTTCCTTCTGATCAATCTTTATCAACGGATTCTATTCATATAATTGTGCATCCCGATCACCGAATTTCTAAACACAATAGCAAATATACTAAGGATCATCTACATGAAAATATAATCGGTGAACTCGCTAGACCAATTTTCAACAATACATGCCAATTAATTGAGCAAGCTCTTTGCCTTTCCTACGATGCTTTCCCGCACTGTTGTTGATACCCAATACGTATAAAGATGCTTTAGACATCAATCCTTCTGTGATCTGAAGTCAATCAAGAAGAGCTTAATGAGTTCGAACGCCTTAGAGTATGAGAACTCGTACCCCGCCAGATAAAGTTATGATTATTACGTTGAAGTGGATCTACAAAGTGAAGCTAGACGAACTGGGAGGCATTCTAAAGAACAAAGCTCAGATCGATGGCTCGTGGGTAACCGTCAAGAATAGGGAACTGAATTAAGAGTCTTTTGGCTCTGGTTTGCAAGATAGAGGCTAATAAGTATTTTTTCTTCGCGTTGCCGCTCACATGAACATGGTCGTCTACCAAATGGATGTGAAGACTGCGTTTCTGAATGGTAATCTGTGGGAAGAGGTTTATGTAATCCAGCCGAATGGGTTTGTGGATCCAGATAACCCCAATCACGTGTACAAGCTAAAGAAAGCTCTTTATGGGTTGAAACAAGCTCCACGCGCGTGTATGAACAAGTATCTCGATCCTGATATCCCAAGACTTCTCCAAAGGCTTGTGTATTCCCCAACTTTGTTCATCCGTAAGGAAGGCAAAGAATTACTTCTCGTATAAATATAAGTTATGCTATATCTTGCTGCAAGTATACCTGAAACTTTGAGACCAATTTCGCTAAAATCATGTGTTCAAAATTTAAGATGTCAATGATGGACAAAATCTCATTTTTCTTAGGACTACAGATTACTCAAAGTCCCAGAGGCATCTTTATTAACCAGTCAAAATATGCCCTAGAATCTTTAAAGAAATACGGATTTTTGACACTTGACCCCCAATGGATACCCGCATGGTGGAGAAATCGAACTGATGTGAATAAAGAAGGGAAAGTATTGAATCCACACACTTTCGTGGTAATAAAGGCCACCCTCTTTTATCTCACAGCCTGTAGACCTGGCCTACAAATTATTCTAAATGCATGCGTGCCCGGGTATCAGCACGTCCTATCGAAAAGCAATAACATTGCGTTAAAAAGGATCTTTCGGTATCATAAACGAGCTGTCAATCGGGGACTATGGTATCCGAAGGATTCTTTAATTACACTAACAGCATTTGCAGATGCAGATCATGTTGGTTGTCAAGATACACGCCGTAGCACATCTGGTGGTATGCAGTTTCTGAGAGATAAACTTGTTAGCTGGTCATCAAAAAGGCAGAAAAGCTTCGTAATATCCAGTACGGAAGCTGAATATATTTGTTATGTTTGGCTGTTGTGCTCAAATCCTTTGGATGAGATCACAGCTTACCGACAATGGCCTTGGATTCAATAAAATTCTAATGTACTGTGATAACAAGAGCGTTATTGCCTATATTACTGCAACAACGTTCAACATTCTAGGTCGAAGCATATAGACATCAGATTTCACTTTATCAAGGAGCATGTTGAGAATGAGGTGATCGAACTTTATTTTGTCAATAAAGAGTATCAACTAGCAGACATCTTCACAAAAGCCCTTACAAGAGAAAGAATTGAATTTCTTATCAACAAACTGGGAATGCGAAGTTTTACGCCAGAGACTCTGAAACTCTTTAGCAAGATGAAGTTGATGAATAGTGGTGGTACCTATTCACATATCCTGTATCATATGTATATATATATTAAAACTATAAAAACAAAATACAAAAATATAAAATTCATAAATTCAAAGAAAAAATTAAAAAATGAGAAAAATAGAAAAAGAGGTAATAGTGGCATGTATTTTGAAAATCGATAACATTTACGATCTTAGAAATGTCATTCAATAATTATACGAGGTGTTAAATGAAGTTTGAGCAGAAGTAACAATGTTTTCAAAAACATGCCAAAGGCTTGCTAAAATTCAGATACAACCCGGTCAGATTTTAAAGAAGGCAAGTATTTCAAAAGAAAAAACTTGACCTCTCAACGGAATTTATTCTCGGGTTATGTCTACTTATGACCATGCAAATCTTGTGATTACTTTGCAACACAACCCGTGCTTCCTATGTACAATAAGTGTACGTGTCAATGCGCTTATGTGTTAAAATAAGAGAAATCTTATTTTGGTGTTTGTTTTTAAAAAATATCACATTGCTTCATCAGAAAATGTTTTTTAAAGGCATTCGACTTCTCAAACAATGACTACAGCTCTTTAAATAGAAAACGGGTCATTGTTTGAGGGGGAGAAATTGTCAAATATCTTCTTCATAAGAATAATGAGTTTCAGTAGAAAAAGGTTTTTTAACAATAACAAAATATCATTTAAGGAAAGATAATTGAGCTTAACTTTCGTGTGCCTTATATTTATGTGTTTATGCCTTTAGGGAGTAATTGTGCAAATATAAGTTCTTAGGTATTTTTAGTTAAAACATTAAGGACGAAGTGTGCCATATGTTAAACTTTATGTGCCTTATAAAACTTATAATTGTAATCTAATGGGTTAAGTAACTTGAGGGGTTGAATGTGTACAAAACGTAAATTGTTTCATAACACCACCTAACCCACTCGTTCCTTGCACACACTCAACAATATTTCTTTCCCTCTCTCAAACCTAAAACTCGAATCGTCCCATCTTGCTAATCATTCTAAGCCGTTTTCATCACTAAGGTATAATATCAAAAATGCTCATCATCACCTAATCTACCTACATCTCAAAGAAATTGGTATTCCATCCTCATTTGATATCGAAATCCCTAAATTTTCAAACTTAGGGTTCTTGAAAATCAAATTGGGTAAAAATCCAAATTAGTTGAGGGGTTTTGTAGCTTTAGGTGTGCTTAGCACTAGTTTAATGTAGTTTTGTAAATGGTTAACATATGAATGAGTTATGCCCGATTGTATGCTCGAAAATTTAGTTTTTTGGGGAAATAATGTAAAATGTTGATGGGTGTTGTAATAGAATGCATGTTTATCAATTATTGAATGTGTTTGAGCCATTAAAACTTACCCTTGTCCGTAGATAATTGAATGAATGTGCTAAATGTGTAAAAGTGTTCGTGTCTTGTAAAATCTTGATGAATCAGTAGATAAATGTTGTTAGAATTGTGTCTAAAGGTATCCTTAAGATAATTAATGGTAAAAGAACATCTTGTTTGCATCAAAATCATGTTTGTGAATTTTTGTATGCGTGAGGACCCGATCTAGTCATGTCAATTTGGGCACTGATCTAATCCTGACCCCTTTGGGAACCGAACTAGTCAGAACCCTTGAGGCCCGAACTAGTCAAGCCTCCTTGAAAACCGATCTAGTCAAATCCCCTTGGAACCGATCTAGTCAAAATCCTTTTGGAACCAATCTAGACAAGACTCTTGAACCCGAACTAGTCATTTCACTTTATGAACCGATATAATCTTATCTCTTTAGAAACCGGTCTAGACAAGTGTCTTTGGGAACCGATCTAATCCTGTCCATTTGGGAACCGATCTAGTTAAAACTCTTTGAGACCCGAACTAGTCAAGCCTCTTTGGGAACCGATCTAGTCAAATCCCTTTGGAACCGATCTAATCTCGTATCTATGGAAACCAATCTAGACTCATCTCTTTGGGAACCGATCTAGTTTCATCTCTTTAGGAACCGATCTAGTTTCATCTCTTTGGGGATCGATCTAATCTAATCTCTTTGGTAACCGAACTAGTTCACACATTTGAGGACCGATCCAATTATTAAGGACCCGATCTAGCTCTATCATCAAGGACCCGATCTAGTTGATTTGGATGAGAACCCGATCTAGTAGAATGGTTTAAGGACCCAATCAAGTGAAATCATAAAAGAATCGATCTATTAGATTTAGACCAAACACACTTATGATCAAAATTCCAATTTGAAGGTAAATTAAAACTTAACTTAGCAAGCTAATTAAAATTGGTTAATTATGCTTTCTAATTAAGTTAACATAGGCTTTAACACAAGGTAAAATCAAGGTTACTAATATTCCAACTTAGTGTATCTAAATTCTCTACTAGTTTAGAAAGACCACGATTCCTAAATTGATAAAATGGTTTGCCTTAATCCCTTAAACAAATAAGTCAATTAAGTTGCCTTTAGAGGAAATGACGTTACAAGTGCTAGGTTTAACAGGTCATATCTGCAAGAGGAAAATTTTCACATCATGATAAAACATACCTTGCTCACATAAAAAGTCTATATAGTTATATATAAACTTGGTTATATAAAAACTATATTGATTCTTT
Organism: Tanacetum coccineum; assembly: GCA_026074375.1. Taxonomy (NCBI): domain Eukaryota; kingdom Viridiplantae; phylum Streptophyta; class Magnoliopsida; order Asterales; family Asteraceae; genus Tanacetum; species Tanacetum coccineum. The sequence continues at coordinate 2,908 of BQNB010112586.1, read as the reverse complement.
CTTAAGTAAAACCATGGATATCACAAGAGCTGAACAAATTGCATTGGATGACTCTTTAGTTGCTCCTGCCAACTGACTCAAGATTGACAAAAGTAATCTTCGACTAAGCTCAGACCTCAAGTCCAAAGAAGCAACTCTTCAAGTAGTCTATGATGTTTTAAAACTCACTCCCTTTTACAAGGCATTCCAAATTCACAGCGGATGTTCCAGAAATTTACATGCAAGAGTTTTAGGCCACTGCTACAGTTCATCATCACTCGATTCATTTCAAGATCAACAATAAGAAACATATTATGAATCTTGAGTACTTCAGAGAAATGTTTTAAATATGCCCTAAACTCCCTA
>BQNB010112585.1:0-22121 GCA_026074375.1 Tanacetum coccineum | reverse complement strand
TTACTTGATTAATACTTGAAAATGCTTAGCCAATGCTTGGAAACACCTTAGAATATCTTAGGATGGATGTGTATAGATGTGTATAGGTTGTAGAAAATTTTGTATGGATTGTTTAGAGGGGGGGTTGAGCCGTGGCTATAAGAGAGCCAAAAGGAGGGTTTTTGTGATTTTTACTTAAGTGTATGCATGTATGTTTCTATCTCTTGCAATATAGGAGTTATATAAGTGAAGGGCTAGTCAAAAGATGCAATAGGAGTCCAAGGAACATGAGGAGGGTTTTAAGGGGTCTTGGTCATGGTCTTTGGTCAAAGAAACAAGACATAGGCTAGGTTTAATGAAGTAGGATGTACAAAGACCAAGTTGTATGTAAAATGTGTGCTCTTTGTCTCCTTTATGTTGTTATATTTCGTGGGTTAGGGGGGGTAAGGGTTTTTGGATGATTTTGATTATTTCCTAAATATCTAGTATCATTTTTACAAGTTACAAGTTGTAGCTTTTAAATAAAAAAGTGTTTACTTGAAAGCATTTGTGAAATGTTTTATTTTCCAACGTACAAGGTGTAAGATAAAATTATCTTGGGTAGAATTAATAAAACTTTGAGTGTTGGGTACAATCGTGGGTATTTGTTGAAGCGTAGAAATGAGATTGAGGTTCCGGGTATGCCTAAACGTACATTTATCGCGAAACGTATATAACTTACGTAACCAATAAAATAAATAAACAAGGATCATAATTATTCTCAAAATAATTATTTAATACTTGATTGATGTAAACGCTTAATTGATTGATGCCCGTTTACATTGAACGCTAATTTTTAGCTTACGCGATTTAGCTTAACATTTATGATTTAAAGCAAATGCGTACAATACAAAAGGTACATTATGGATTTATCGACGTCGTCAATGACTTGAAAACACAGGGTGTTATAGTTACTACTGCTCAAGAAGATATTCTAAGTAGTTAGTACTGCTAGTGTTAAGTTAGTACTGCTAGTGTTAAGTTAGTACTGCTAGTGTAAGTTAGTAGAGTTTGATATATTCTTAACATCTTACAAATATTTTATCAATATTTTGATAGCTTCAAGGTCTTTGTAACCCTAATACTTTGAGAGTATTTATATTATTATCATTAATAATATTGGAGCTTGTTTGTTGAATTGTATGTTCATTGAATTACTGTTTCATTTATAATTCTGCTTAATATTAAAGATTAGATTCCGCATAATCTTTAATACATTCAAACACAATTTCTACTATAGTTGTGTTAGATTTATCTAATATAACTAAACTTTAAACAAGCTTAAGGAATTCGATCTATTAAAGTGGGATCAACATTCCTTGAGAAACATTACGGTGACATATTCCTTGAGAAACATTACATTGTCATAAACCTTGAGAAACTTTACATTAATCACAAAAATATTTTATTTTCTATGATTTGTCTTACTTTGTAAAATCCCGTGAAATACTTGGATTTCTCAATTTTAGTAAAGATTTGTAAAATCCCATGAAATATAAATCTTAATCACCAACAACAACATCTCTTAATACAATCCTCCTTTATCACTAATCGATCAATCATTAATCATTTCACTTTTCAATTAAAACAAAATGACTACTTTAGTAGAATACATCATTATTGATGGAGCTGAGAACTGCCATCCAATGCTTGAGAAATCAATGTACGATTCATGGGCGAGTCGTATAAGACTATTCATCAAAGGGAAGAAAAATGGTAGGGTGATGCGTGATTCAATCTATAATGGTCCACTGGTCTACCCAACTGTTGTAGAAGATGGGTAGACTAGACCTATGAAATACTCTGAACTCACTGAAGCATAATAACTTCAAGATGACTGTGATTTTCAAGCAACCAATATCATTCTTCACGGTCTTCTACCTAATTTGTATTCACTTGTCAACCATCAAAAGGCGGCTAAGGATTTTTAGGATAGAGTCAAGCTACTAATAAAAGGCACTAAATTATCATATCAAGAACGTGAATGCAGATTGTACAACTTGTTTGATAAGTTTGCTTCTGTTCAATGAGAAACATTGTATGAGTATTATTGGAGATGCTCTCAATTGATCAATGACATGCACACTATTAGGATGACAATGTTGCAAGTTTAAGTCAATACCAAGTTTTTGAATGCTCTTCCACCGGAATGAGCAAGTTTGTCACTAATGTGAAGTTAGCAAAGAGTTTGTATACCACTAGATATGATCAGTTGTATCTATACCTCAGTCAACATGAACAACATGCTAATGAAGTTCGTATCATGCGTGAAAGATATCCAGATCCTCTTGCATTATTAGCTAATTCTCAAACTCTATACAATCCCTCTCAATCTCTACAACATTTTGTTCCCTCAATGCATCCATCACCTTAACAACTCACACCAGTTTATGCAGTGCCTATTCATCATCAACACCATCACATTCTAGTCAATCCACTATAACAATCAGTTTCTCCACAACCATACATATCTTCGTCAGTGACACAACAATCTCAAGCTGAATTTCCCTAATTGGACTCCGGTCTTGCTGTTCCTACATTTCAGCAAGGAGAGGATCCGATTGACTGCATTAATAAAGAAATGGCATTCCTATCTGCTGTGGCATAAAGGTTTTCATACTCAAACAATTAACTTAGAATGTCTTCTAATCCTAGAAGTCAAGAAACCATTCAAGATGGTAGAGTCATAGTTCAACAAGTACAAGAAAGAAAAACTCAGAGTTTTGCTAGCTTTAGAAATAGAGGAATTGCTACAACCTCAAGTGGAAACTATGCAGCTGGTCAAGCAAGGGTTGTGAAGTGTTAAAACTGTCTAGGGGAAGGGCACATGGCGAAACAGTGCACTCAGCCAAAGAGGCCAAGAAATTCTGCATGGTTTAAGGAGAAGTTTATATTAGTCGAAGCACAAGAAGCTGGTCGGATATTGGACGAAGAGCAACTTGCATTCATAGCAGACCCTGTAATAGGATAAGCTATAGTTGCTCAGCAAAAAATTTCTCAGAATTCAGCATCCAGACTAAAGATTTAGATGCCTATGACTTGAATTGTGATGATATATCCTTGGCTAAAGCGGTTTTGATGGAAAATCTTTCAAGTTGTGATTCAGATGTCCTCTATGAGGTACCATATTCTGATACTTATCCGAATGATATGATTAAACAGGATGTGCAAGAGATGTCATATTTTGAACAAACACATATTGTCGATTTTCCAGATAATGAGATAACCAATGATAGCAATATCATTCCTTACTCTCAATATCTGTAAGAATTACAAGATGCAGGTATTCAGGATACTAATCCTTCTGCACCATATGATTTATTGGTTCTATCTTTAGTTGAACAAATGACCAATCATGTAGCTAATTTAGATAAGGAAAATCAGACAAATAAAATGGTAAATGAATCCCTAACCGATGAGCTTGAGATATACAAAGAACGTGTCGCCATTTTTGAACAAATACTTAATGTTGATTTGAACAAACTTGGAAAATTAATAGATTCTCAAATGGATGACCTAATTCGGAATAGAAATGTAAAGTTTGTGGCTTTTCGGCAGGAGATCGATACACTTAAACAAACTCTTTCTAATCATGTCAAAGAAAAAGAATCTTTATCAACAACATTAACTGTTTTCAAAACAGAATCTAAAGAAAAAGAATCTAAATACATTGACAAAGAAATTGTTTTGGAAAAACAAAATAAAGAACTGGAAAACATTCTTTGTAAGTTGTATCGATCTACGCAAGCAATGTATATGCTAACAAAACACAAGTTTTTATGATGACACTCATAAACAAGCTCTTGGTTATCAAAATTCGTTCCATCTTAAAAAAGCTCAGTGGATTAAACCAAAATTATATGATGGCAGTGTTATTGCTAAGAAACATGATATGATTTCTATAATTGATGATGAAGAGACATTGATTTTGGAAGAAGATAGTCGATCAAAGATGCTTGATAAACAAAATGATCCAATTTCAATAAAACAAAAAATTAATATTTTTCCAATTGATTATTCAAAGTTGAATAACCTAAATAAAGATAAACGTTTTGTTACTCAAAAAGAATTGTCTGCGGAACAAGCTTTCAGGTTAAAACATTCAAACTCTAATTCTGAAACATCTATTAAGTCACATACACCTGTTAGAATTAAAGCTCCTGGTGAAGTTCCTAAGGTAAGTTTGGTAAATGAATGTCTTAAAAAGATAAAATATCAGCTTGCTAGTTTTGACAAGGTGGTGAAAACGAGAACCACATCTGATGTTATAACAGCAGGTGCTTGGGGTTTTGAACATACAAAAGCTTGTTTCTTAACTAAAATAATTACATTCTTAAAGGTTTTAGAAGACACATTTAATGCGTTTGATAAAACTCTTCTGGATGAAATTACTAAAGTTTAAACTGTTTTTGTAACACCCCCATTTTTACAATATAGCAGCGGAAGCTAATCTGTGGTATTACTTCATGGATACAACAATCATAATCATAGAAAATGACTTAAAAGAGACATTTTTGGAAAAATTTAGTTATCATTCATTATAATCAGAGTTTTTACAAAATGCAGGTCCCAAATCTAAAACATCAAGTTTGAATGATAACAGTTCAGCCATCTTCAAGTCCAAGCCACTCCATGCCATAAGTTGCTCAATTACCTGAGATAAAACATGCTAAAAAAAGTCAACACAAAGGTTGAGTGAAATTCATAGGTTTAAATAAAATAGTTTGAATGCAAATTCGATATTGGGTTACGTTGATATACACCCGTTATGAAAACAAATATTATTGCCATTAGCTCATGAATTCGAAGCCTTAAGATATATGTTATAGCCCCTGCGGGTGCCTTTGCCAGAAGATATACTAGGAGTTACTAAAAAGAGATACTTTGAGCTACTATCCAAAGAGATATTGGGAGATATTACCCAAAGAAATATTGAGATATTGGGAGATACTACCCAAAGAAATATTGAGATATTGGGAGATACTACCCAAAGAAATATTGGGATATTGGGAGATACTACCCAAAGAGATATTTCTATGTATTTAGGCAATAATAAATCAGGATAGCATACAGAAATAATCGCATTCATGGTTTATAGCATGTATCCCCCTCGCGGGTTTATGAAATATTTGAAAGATTAAAATGCTAGGCTATGAACTCACAATAATGGATTCATATGAAATCACTGATATTGTATAGAGCTAGCATGTATCTCCCTCATGGGTTTAAAAATATAAAGACTTTAAAAGCAAGGCTATGAAATCTCACAGTAATGGATTCATATGAAATAATTGATATTGTATAGAGCTAGCATGTATCCCCCTCACGGGTTTAAAAATATAAAGACTTTAAAAGTCATGCAAGCTTATTTTAAGTTTCTAAATGATTATAGCTTATTAATATAAGCTAAAATATGAAGGTTTAACATAATGAAAGTTTAAAATAACGATTCGTTAAGCTAGGAAGCAAAACGGGTCGAATTAGGGTTTTAAAACGTAAACGCGTGGGTTTTAAGTTCAAATTCCTTCAATAATCAATAAAGTGGTTATTTTAACATTATTTAAGCATGATAGGATAGATTATAACAATATTTAGCCATTATAACATTTAGTTTTAAGAAAAACATAAAATTAGGGTTTCGGGTGTACGGTTTTTGGATCAAAATAGAAAATGAGCGTGAATTGAGTTATGAAACTTTAACAAGAGTTTATTTAGGATTATATGAACATTATAAGGGTGTATTAGTAGGTACGAAGATGATAGAACCTAGGTTTGAGCTTATAGCTTGAAAATAGGTCGAAATTAGGACTTTTAGCTTCGTACGCCTAGAATAACGACTCTGGGGCTTCAAGGCTTCAAATATTCGCTTGAATGATCTTCTTAGAAGATCCTAGGATCATATGGATCAGATAATGTTTGCTCAATTGGGTTATAGAAAGAGGAAGGTGGGTGCGAGTTTGAATGAAGGTTTTGTGCCTCTATTTATACTCGAATAAAGGCAAGGGGGTTAAGGTAGCTTATGATTCTGATCAATACATGTGTGAGGGCTATATGTTGATGTTTTGAAGCTATTAAATCAGTTGTGGAGGTCTAGAGGCTAGGTTGAAGGTGTTGGATACCTTTGTTGGCTGTCACGACTGAAGTAGCTCAAAAGGGGGGTCATGTGGCTTCATTTGAGGCCATATACATGTTATAGAAGGTGCATAAGCTGATTAGAAGGGTTAAGGTGCTTGTCATGGAGGTGCTTGCACATGGGTGGAGTTTAAAATGGGTTAACATAAGCCATAACTAGCCGCGGGTCTGTTTTGGGTTACTAGGGCTCAAACTCTTTTTCTTGGCTTATATTTTGAACACATTGATCAAGGAATGATAGAAACATGATTTAATGGTTTGTATTAAGGCTTATCATTGGAAATTAGCAAGTGGTTTGTGTTAAAACGGGTTAAAATTGAGTAAATAAAGTCGCGGGTTCACATAGGGCTTGTTAGGGTTTCTTTGACTTTTCTTGGCTTATAATTCGTGTATAATGGATCAAGGTTGATAGAATATTGATCTTAGGCATTGTATAAAGGATTATTAATGAACATTTAGTGGTGGTTTAAGCTAAAATGGGTCGAAATAGAAAAAGTAAGCCGTGGGTTGAATTAGGGCTTGTAATGGGTTCATTAGGATTTTCTAAGCTTCAATCTCTTATTTATTGTAAAAATGAAGATAGATAATGAATTTTAAACTCATATTATGAGTTTACAATGGTTCTTGGCTGATTGTTTGGGATTAAAACAGTCAAAAATGAGTAAACGAGTCGAATGATCCATTTAGGTACGTTTAAGGTTTCTTGGATTCAATGTTTTTTGTATAAATGATATGAGATAATGAAGTAATGATGAAATAGGATTGACATAGTTGTAAAATAAGTTATTACAACTTATTTGAGTGTTGGTTGAGGTTTAAAATGGATAAAAACGAAGAAACGGGTCATAGTGTAGTATTTAACTCAGGTTAGGGTTTTTGACTTTGGTTTCTTGTAATTTCATGGAATGAGGATGAATATGGATTGTAAATGAAGTATATGACTTTCTTGTAACTTTTACTTGATGGATTATACAAGATTCTTTAGGAAAACAGAGGTAAAATGGCTATTTTGGATATCGTGCATTAATGACTTGTACATTGTACTTTGGAAACTTGTACTTTGACTTGGAGGGAGTTTATATTTCAAATGAGATGTTATATTACTTGTACATATGCTTTAGTAGCTTGTACATTCTTTTTAGATATTAACCCTTCATGGAATTAGGGTTTAGATGTATACGATAACGGTTTAAAGCCTGTTTTGATATAACATTGCAGCAAATGAACAGCTAGTGAGAATAATGTGACTTTTTGTAAAAGGTTATGATGATAGTGAATTGACATAGATATGGCATGTTTTCTTGACATATATGAAGACAGGATTGCCATAGATAGGTTGGCGTAGCTTTGTCTACTTAGTTATGTCCCAAGTTTACCATGCATAATGAGAATGACAATGCAATAACGCGAAAAATTTCCCTGTACAATTGTGATAATATAAAATAGATTTGCATTTGATGAAAATCGTGTTGGTTGTTATAGTCCCTCTTACACCCCTTATAGAAATCTCTCCGAGATTAGTTGAAAGTTGTAGTGAATGATGCTTGGTACCATGTCCGTGAATTTGATTTTTAAGTTAGTTAGTTTCAAGGTCACAAGTCCACGTGTGATGCAATTTATTATTATATTGCGCACCTAATTATAAATTACCTCTCTCTTCACATGTCCTACTTATTTCCAGGTCCCACATCTTGATACAGTCAATAAAATTTCTCCAATCCTGACACACTATCTTTCAACCTGGTGATGGTATACTTTCGAATTTATAGGTAATGTGGGTTAAGCGCCTACCACACTTCCGCTCCCTCTTGTCTGATCGTAATGAATTGTTATCCATTATCCTTTAAAAGTTAACATCGAATAAAATGAATCAACAAGTCTTTGTTAAAGTTTTCATACCTTAGTGAGGTATTGCAATCGATTTAACATTGTAGAATTCTTGTGTGTTCCTTGTATTATGTCGCAGATATAACCCCATCCTTACAGAAATCTCGTCCCGAGATTTAGTTGAATGCCGGAGTTAAGGAATGATTATGAATTGTAAGAGAGTTGCTACTCATGTTGGATACAGATTTGGAAATGAACAGATGATGATTAGAGACTTAATTGTATGAAGGTAATAATGATAATGATTAAATGAAGAAAAGGAATTATTTGTACAAACGGATTGAAAGAAAATTGTTTGTACGAATGCCATACTTAAGCCTACTCATTTATAATTTTTCATTTACAAACAGAGGCGTCCCAATCCTTGTAACTGAGAATTTATAAATTTATAGTTTGGTGATTTATAATTTCCTTATTCAAATGAAGAAGCGTCCTAATTCATTTCAATAAGATGATTATAAATCATCCTATTTAAGCATAAAACATGATATCAAAACGGTGTTAAGTAGAAGATGATATGATTTTTCAGAATCATAAAAAGCAATGAGAAGAATAATGAGACAATAATTGCACTGATGCCCATATTATCAGTCGAGGATCTTTGTTGTTGCATAAGTGTTTCAAAGGTATGAGGCGAGTATTCAGAGTTGAATATAATAGAACTAATGGGATTGACAAACGATATCATCAGACATCAAGGTGTAACGGAATTACCACTTTATTATTTCATGGATAACTTTATCTTACATATCTTACATCACCAAAACTTTACGAGTGTTGACACTTATGCTATGTGTCTCGTGGTAGGATTCTAGATAAAAGTAATAAATGACAAGGATAGTAGCTTGGTGTTTGGGGTTTTTAAACTTATGAAGTGGGTTTCAGAAGATCCTTCATATATAACTGATGGCGAACTTGAATATCCTCGAGAGTTGTTTCTAGGTTAGAAATCCTAAAGCGAACAAAAGCAATCTTGTCTCTTAGTAAGTAGGCTCCCTTGTGGCCCTGTTGTTTGCTTTTGAGCATTGATTTGCATAATGCCCTTTCTCTCCACAGGCATTACAAGTTATGGATACTGGTTGTAGGTTGTTTCCAGTGATTGGTCTCTTGTTTCTGCAGTTCTTGGTCAGATGACCTACCCTGTTGCAAGTCTTACACCTGACAGTGCAAGGTCCTATGTGATGCAGGGTGCACCTTTCACACAAGGGACGATTCCCAGTATACCCATTGGTGGCAGCATAAGTCCTGAAGGTTTCTTGTCTTCTATTCTGTTGTTGGTGGTAATCATTGTTACGGTTCTTATTGTTGCGGTTATCTTGGTAGTTGTTGTTATTGCGATTGTTGGAGTGGTTATTGTTGTTGTGTTCATTGGGATAGTTGTTGTTGTTGGTGGTGTTTCTTCTATCTTCAAACTTTCATTTGTGATTATTGGTGTCTTGCGCAGAATTGTGTTTTATTACTTGCTCCATTAACCTTTGAGTTATGGTAATGGCTTCCTCCAGAGTCTGAGGTTTTGAAGAAATAACGTTTCCTTCAATACTTTATGGTAGTCCCCCGATGAAAGCTTCCATAAGTTTCTTGGAATTTGGCACCATGTTTGGGTATAAAACGGCTAATTCCTAGAATCTTCTAATGTAAGTCTTGAGATCATTTTCTTTTATAGTCAGACTGTAAAATTCATCTTCCATTTTCTTGATCTCAGTTCGAGGGCAATATTTATTAGTCAAGAGCCTTTTTAATTTAGTCCAGGTGATCATGTTGGCTTGTTCTATTCCAATAGGTTGGGCGTATGTATTCCACCAGGACAAGGCGTCATCAGTTAGAGTACCAGTAGAAAATGTCACTCTGTCTTCCTCGGTACACTTGCTACAAGAAAATACCAATTTAGTATGTTCAAACCAGCGGATAAGACCAACAGCTCCTTCCGTACCATTGAAATAGGAAGGTAGACAACTCATAAACCCTTTGTAGTTACTTATCGCATTCCTATGGGTATTTTCCATGGTAGCAGCTTGTGCTTCCAGAGCTGCAGCAATACCATCAACAATCAGTTGTCGGATGGCAGCCTGAGTCATAGTTGGTGTTTCAGATGTTAACGTCCTTTTAGGAGGCATTCTATCAACATGAGAGAACACATACTAAGGATGACATCACAAGTAAGAAAATGTGATGCTTAAAATGCTCAAAGAGTAATGCTTTTAAGTACTTAGAGGTTATGGTATGATTCATAATGATGAAGACGGAGATGATGATGATGGAGATAATGAGGAAAGAGTGATAAGCTGGTATTATGAAATAATAAGGTACATAACGGGATTGCCTTTATAAATAACTTGCCTTCTTACTATACATAGTCAAGATTTGACAAGTGTCTTTATTTATATTACACATCCTACGGCTAGGATAAAGTTATAACTAGTCTAATAGTTTTTTGATTCCGAGCCGGTAGATGATATCCTAAAGATCCTCCTGATCTGTTTGGTGACGAGCTTAGATTTTCTCAATGATTTGTTCAAGATTGGAAATTCTGTAGTGAGCAAAGGTAATCTTATCCTTTTATCCTAATTGCTTCTTTTGAAGTTTGATAATCTGAGAACGGATTCTCTCAAGTTTGGTCTTTAGTTCATTACCATTTCTTCGTATGATCATTCTATCATTAATACGTCCTTTTTCCATTTTCTCAATGTGGTTAAAAGAGAGTTCATCTAAGTAATTCAAAATATCTTTGATTTGTTCCTCGTGATGTTTCAGATGCATCTTAATTGAACTTTTTCCTATTTCAAATATTTGAGGTGGGGTAGGAGTATAAACTGAGAAAGATGGTGATACCAAATTTTAGGTTTGATCCCGAGATGGATTAGATAATGTAGTTGAGGAAGAAGATGGGGAATAGATTTGCTTCTTAAGTGGTAATAATTCTTCAGGAACAAAGAAATATCGAGGATCAAATAATAGTGATGGTGGTAATACCGAAGATGGAGTCAAAATAGCTGGTGAAGTAATAGGATCTGGTGGTGAAATAGGTGATTCCTTAGCATAAAATGCCTGTACGTCCTTTAAACAAGGATTATGGTAGAAAGATGAGAATACTGGTGAGATCATATTATATGTAGAGTTTTCCGAAGAGTTAAAAGAACTGCTTCCCAATGAAGCTGGAAAATAATCCGATGAGACCGAAGTATAGTTAAGAATATTCATAGAGGAAAAGCATCCTCAATATCGAAAGTAGAGCGGTTGGGAGAAGACATCGTTTTGATAACAACCCAATTTGTAAATAACATAAGTTATTTATGTAATAGTATAATAGATATGTATCTTTACATACTTGTTCTGGAATGTAGTGGCACGAATGACTTTGATGGCTAAAAAAGAAATGTGGTTATGGTTAAGGTTTTGACCTTGTTCTCTATAACCCTGGCACTGATACCAATCTGTAACACCCCCATTTTTACAATATAGCAGCGGAAGCTAATCTGGGGTATTACTTCATGGATACAACAATCATAATCATAGAAAATGACTTAAAAGAGATGTTTTTGGAAAAATTTAGTTATCATTCATTATTATTAGAGTTTTTATAAAATGCAGGTCCTAAATCTAAAACATCAACTTTGAATGATAACAGTTCAGCCATCTTCAAGTCCAAGCCACTCCATGCCATAAGTTGCTCAATTACCTGAGATAAAACATGCTAAAAAAGTCAACACAAAGGTTGAGTGAAATTCATAGGTTTAAATAAAATAGTTTGAATGCAAATTCGATATTGGGTTACTACAAGTTTATAGTGGAAATCATTGGGCATTTATAGGATAATTATCAAGGAGAATATTTAAATCATGAAGGAATAGTATTCATCATGGGAAAAACTGTTTGAATATTATATATGGTTGAATGCAAGTATTTTTATGGTAATAACTGTAATGAATACATTTTCATGGAAAATCAGGGTAATCATTATTATAGTACCTAAGCTCATGACATTAATACATTAATAGGGAAATCACCGTAGTGATATTGGTTAGGGACAGATGTCCGTGGGAAAAGATAACTTGCCAGGTTACCTATTATGACAATATAGTGCGTTTGGTTACCCCAAAGCATGGGTTATAACCAAAGGAGCCGTCATCGCCCAATAGATCTATCCACAATATTCGTGTTCACTCGCAATGCCATAATTAATGATCATGAATATGTAATAATGGAGGAATCTACTTAGGCAATAATATGATCTGGATAGCTACATTTAGAAAAAACCACTTGCATTAATCGGTTTATTTTAGGTTTCACAAGTTTATAAAGTATTTCAACTAGATGGAAAATATAGGGTTTGAATTTCATTAAGTTTTTGAAAAGTAAATTCAACATTGGTTATAAGTAATCGAGTATGTAAAAGAGTTTGTAACAAAAGCATGTATTCCCCTGCGGAAGGTTTATAAAACATTCAAAAGATTGAAAAGCGAGGCTATGAACTCACCTGATAGGTAGATGTAATAAATATTCTGAAATGAAAGCTCACGACCTTATCACAATCTTAACAGGGAAGGTTGATATAGCAAATGATAGTAAACAGCCACGTCACGCAACCGATGGTAAATATTTTTTTGTTGTGTCTTAGGAAGATTGTACTCTAGAACTTTGGTTCAGAGAGTCTAATATTGTTATGAGTTTGATTGGAAAGTTTGGAATTATTGTATCACCGTTTGGGCCATCATAATTCAGAAGTCATTCAGTAAACGTTTGAGGAGCTAGGGCACTTTAAATCGTAAACCCAACAACTCAGTCAGAACGTAATACCAAGATGAAACCCCTTAATATGAAGCTCCCTAGTATTGTGATACGATATAATCGGTTTTAAGCGTTTTGATCAATATCTGGAAATGATAAGCACGAGAAGCGTTAATTAAAGTTATGTCTTGTAAGGTTTTAAACATGTTTTTATACTTTTTCAAAATGTTACATTTTAGACCCTTGAGAATGAAAAGTGGCAAAATATACCCTTGGGGTTTGCACTTTTACGAGTTTGGTCCTTCAAGTTTAAAAGATATACCAAGTAAACCTTGTACTTTAGAAAGTGACATAATAGACCCTTATAGTTATAACTTTGATAAAATGACATTTTCAGCCCCTTTAGTTATAAGTTTTAGAAAGTTATGATATATACCCCTTGCATGGATAATATTTACAAAACATGTCCAAATTGCCATGCAAGCTTATTTTAATATTTCAAAAGATATTTATAAGTTATAATAAACTAAAATATGAAGTTTTAACGTAACGCAAGTTTAAAATAACGATTCGTTAGGCTAGGAAGCAAAACGGGTCAAATTAGGGTTTCAAAAGTAAACGACTGCGGGTTTTAGTTCAAATTCCTTCATTTAATTCAATAAAGTGGTTATTTTAAACTATATTAAGCAATGCTAGGATAGATTATAACAATATTTAATCATTATAACATTTAGTTTTAAGAAAAACGCGAAATTAGGGTTTCGGGTGTACGGTTTTGGATCAAAATGGAAAATGAGCATGAATTGAGTTATGAAACTTTAACAAGAGTATATTTAGGATCATATGAACATTATAAGGGTGTAGTATCAGAAGTAGAACATTCAAAACCTGGGTTTGAGCTTATAGCTTAGAAACGGGTCAAAATTGAGATTTTTAGCTTCGTACGCCTAGAATAACGACTCCCGGGCTTCTTTTCTTGGTTTCTTTTGCTTCACTTATGTTATTGGGACTTCTTAGGATCTATTAGAATTCATATTGAGCAAAGGATTGCTGCTATGATGGGTTATAGAGGAGGAAGTGGGGGATGAAGAAAAATGAAGAGTTTAGGTCTCTATTTATACTTGAAATGATCTTGGAGGCTAAGGTAAGCTTTGTAACCAGGAGAGGACATGTAGGAGGTATAGAGGATGATGAGTAAAGGCTACTTGATAAGTTTCATGAGCTAGAAACTAGCTTTGATGTGTTGGATACCCCATGTGATGCCGTGGCTAAGTAAAGAAGAAAAAGGAAGACCATATGTAATTTTTAAACTATATAAGGTAAAGATATTTGTGTGAGGTGCTTGTAAGCTGCTTAGGAATGAAGTAGCTTAGTCATGGAGGTGCTTTATTGTAAAAATATTGGTGAAAATGGGTCAAAATGAAAGAAAGGTGTATACGGGTACATTTAAGGCTCATTAGGGTTCGGATTGAGGTTTGCTTGGTTGTTAATTCGCTTGTACATTGATTAAGATTTGCAGGTTACTGATCCTAAGACTTATATTAAGGATTATAATCAAAAGTTGATAGGTGGTTTGGGTTAAAATGGGTAGAAAATAAGTAAACGGGTCCAACAGTTACAATTAGGGCATAATTAGGGTTTTCTAGATTTATTTCTTGTACACTGTTGTTAATATGTTGAAATGATGATGTAATATGGTTTAAAATGTTGTAATTAATGTTATTACAACTTATTTGAGTATTGGTTTAGGTTTACAATGGATAAAAATGAAGAAACGGGTCATGATTTACTATTTTGCTCGGGTTAGGGTTTCTGACTTTTGAATTAGGGTTTTGAGTGTAAAAATGTGTATGAAAGCTTATGAATAGAATAATTAGGGTTTACACATTGTATATTGAGTGTAGTAGCTTGTACAAAATAGATGGTGAAGAAATTAAATGAAAAGGAGGTAAAATGGCTACTTTTAGATGTCATGCTTAATGCTTATTCGTTGTGCTTTGAAGAACTTGTATTGACTTTGGAGGGAGTTTATATCTCAAATGGGATGTTATGTTACTTGTATATATGCTTTAGTAGCTTGTGCATGTACTTTAGATATTAAACCTCCATGGAATTTAGGGTTTAGAGGTATATGATAATGATTTAAAGCCCGTTTTGATATAACATTGCGAATGGTACATTATAGGAATAATGTACTTTGTAAAAATAATTATGTTTGATATGTAACTTGAATTTTTGATGTTGGCTTGACCATTATATGAAGACAGGATTGCCATAGATAGGTTGCGTGAGCTCGTCTACTTTAGTTATGCAGATTACATTATATATTGAAATATTAACAATGCAAGTAATGTAATAAAGCAAAAAATTTCCCTGTATAATTGTGATAATAGTAAAATAGGTTGATGAAAATTCTGAGTTGTTATAGCATTCCATACTTGTCTCTGAACACCACGGCCCGTGGGGAGTCAAGAATCTTATAATCATGCATGAACTCGAGACCTGTAGCTTCCCAGTGAGGTTTGGTGAGGTTCAGCTGAGTCTGGTAACTCTCTATGCCAACCAAATTCCTTATTCATAAGTTGACGGCAGTAGAGAGAATCGTCTTGTCTTTGGTCGGTAGGTGGTTCAGGTGACCTTGAAGATTTAGCAAGTACAAGTCTTCAAAGTCACTCGGGTACAGATCTTTAAAGTCGCTTTCAGCAATAGTATATTCCTGATTATCTGCTCTTCGAAGGACTATCTTTTTCATGTAATCATACCCGTAAAGTGAAAAGACCTCAATTCTGACGACACTTAGGATTCTCATGTGAGTCCTGACAATAGCTCTTCGGTTGGTGTCAGCTGAGTGTCGGTCGATGTAGAATTGCTGTCTCTTGAACCACCAGTGAGAGATACCATATGATGCTGAGATGTCATACATATACTCTTCTTCAGCCCACATCTGATCAGGTACCATCTGTTCTAGCCCGGCATCAGGATAAGAAGCAGCTTTCATCTTTGTGATTGACAACGCAAGTCTGTCACCCTTGTGGCCAAATCGTAGATACTCCAAGTCTTTGTTGAAGAAGAATTCAGTCTGAATCGTGACTGTCCTGGTAGGACCACCCTAATGGGAGTGGTCTGTTGAATTATACCTGAGTAATCCTTCGTCCACTTGATTAGTCAGAAGCTTGTGACATTCCTCCATCTGAAATTATAGATGAATCACGTCAGGATGGAAGGCTTTGACCACTTCATATGCAGGACTTTCCAAATTTTCCAGTGTGAGCTTTGTGATTCCTTGCTTCTTGCTGAACCAATCAATAAACACTCTAATATCACCAGTCTGTGAAAGCAGAGAGTTCTCTGGTAGAGATACGAAGCTGGAGGCTATAGCAGATGCCCAGTTGTTATTAGGAACAGTTAGACTTGATGAAGGAATGGACCACGCAGGTTCAGGGGTTGCAAGTCTTTCTTCTTCGGAAAGAGGTTTAAACCATTCCTGATTCAGACTCACTTTGGAAATGTGCCTACTGCCGCTATCTTCATCGTCAAACCCCATATCCTGAGCTTTAAAGTCTGACTCTTCATGCATACGTACGTCTTCAGGAACTGATGAAGCAGCGGGCTTGAGTCTGGATGTGGTCGTTGTCTAGGCTGTGTATGTTGTTGAGGCAGCTGTCTTAGATGACCCAGGAGCAGCAGAGCTGTAAGACTGATCACCTTGATTGGTTGTTGAAGACGGTGGTGGTGGTGGAGGATCTTAAGCGGAATCAGAGGTTCCTGTTAGACCGGAAGCCCCTGATGCACCCGACGGTGGTGGAGGAGGAGGTGGTGGAGGAGGCGACCCAAGCGGGGTTTTTGGTGAATTCTGCTTACTTTTCTTCTTTGTTCGCTCCTTAGCCTTGTCTGCATCAAATTGCTTACTTTCATCACGAATGATAGATTTCTGTAATGCTTCAAAAGCCATCTTGTGATCCTCGTGTCCCTTGTCATAATTCTCCTCCAACATGCGTTGAAGCAGAATCTCCTTCATGTCAGACGTAGGGAGATCCTTGAAGCGAGCACAAAGAGGGGCTCTCATTGCATGCTGAACTGATACGGTAACCACCTCTTTCACCGATTATTTGATTTTTTGGTCAATCTCCTACGAGTCTATAAATTCCACTGTCTGCTCTTTGATCAATCTAGACAAGTCTTGAGTCTCCAATTGGTGGATCCTGTTCCCTTGCTTATCTAGCCTTTCCTCTAGGGCTTGATTTGCATCCACCAGATCTGCTATATTCTATTCCAGCTGACCAATCATCTGAGTTAAGATCGAGGTTAAGACGTCTTGTTGTGGTTGAGGTGGTGGTGGTGGAACAGTTGTTATTGTTGTTGTTTCAGTGACCGTTGCTGTTATTGTAGGCATAGATGCGGGAACCATTGTAGAATCGGATTGAGGGTCAGTGATATCTATCACTGGAGTAGTCATTAACGGGACATATGAGGTATCCTAATGAATGGGAATCGTCACCATAGATTGAACCTCCGCTTCTGTATTGGTCTTTTCTGGTTCGTTTTTCTGTAACTTCTCTACAAGGAACTGATCAGTAAAGCTGAATTCCTTGTCGAGGTTCTTCATAGAGGACAGGGTTCCAGCAGAGCTAGCAGGTTCCTCAAGTCTCACATCACCTTCAGTTGGGAGTTTAAGGTTCTCCTGAACCTTTGGATAAGCCGTGGAAGTGAATTCGTCATCCATTTGCTCTGTGTTAGGTTGTGATGAGGCTTCAGTGATTCCTAAGTCCATGTGATCCAGGTTTGGTCTAGCGTAGACCATATTACTTGATGGTGTCTGAGACACACCAGCATCCCCAGGGTTTGTTCCACCCTGGCATTCCTCTTGACCTTGTGCATTCATATCAGGAGATACTTCCTCATCAGAATCCATCTCACTGTCAGTTAGACCCAGTTCTGCATATAGTGATGAAGATTCAAAGAGACTAGAGGGTTTTGTTGTGGCAGGAGTGCGCCTCTGAAATATGAACTGTTCAGCAGGGTTCTTTTTCTTAGGGGTTTGAAGGTTGAGTAGAACATGAGCTGCTTGCTCCTCACCGACTTTCTCCTTCCCCTTTCCCTCTACCTCTGGAAGTGGTTGAATCTTTCCAGTGTTAGGTTTCCTGAACACTATAGGAGGTAGTAGACCCCTTTGTGCACCCTGAGCTTCCTTTAGTCTTTCCTCGACTGCCCTTTGTGTATCCGCCTCTTCATCACCATGCATTGGTTCCTTATCTAGAACACCTTCATCTACAAACTCATCTACCAGCTGAGGAGTGTTGGATAGCGTTCTCTTCTTTAGCACATTACCTGCTTTTGAGCGTTTGGCTTGTGATGGTGCTTCAGTGGTGCCCTCAGCCAACTTTATTTTCTTTTGCTGAGGTTTAGCAGGTGCAGGTGTAGGTTTGGATGGTTGAGATGCAGAAGATTTTGAAGTCTTAGATGCTGCTGGTTTTGCTACTGGTGTAGTTTTAGATGATTGCAATTTTGGTTTCCTTGTTGATTTGGTTGTTGCCCCCTTAGCTGGTTTGGGAGCCGGTGCGTCATGTCATGACTGCTTCCTTCCGGCGATCTTTGGTTTCACCATTGATACTTAGTATCCTTTCCACATTATTCAAGTAATAGGAAGTAGTTTGAAATTTCTCAGAGATAAGGTGTATCCGGAATTGTCATCTGATATCATACTCTCTGGTGTTCTTGAAGGAGAATTTTAGATTATCCCAAACAACTTCCCTCAGTAGGCAAGTGGACGGTGGGTACCTCGGTTTTTGTAGAACTTATGTTTGCCCTGGAGGTGATTGATGATTAGCTTAGTGAAACGGACACCTAGAATCACTAATGGATTAACTTTCTTCTTGCCCTCCGCATGAAGAGCCAGATTCATCTTGTCCTCTGTGAATGAGTGGATACACTGAGTAAATTCTTCCCATATCCTCTTAGCATAGTCTATGTTTGCTCCGTTGACAACACCCCACAAGATCTGCAATACTGGAGCTCTCGGTCTTTCAAATCCTGAGGACTTTCCCATGAGGCAAAGATTGATGATAGTTGCAAGTGCCCTCCATGACTGGTACATGTCATTTGTCACGACTCCCGTAAGGTATCTAAACAACATTGCGGTAGCGTGAGGTTAGTTGACAAAAGAGATTATAGTGTTAGAGTTGGGTGGAGGTGTGAAATTGCTGTTATCTGATGGCAGTTGAATGTGCCATCTCTAGATTGCTTTGGTGAGATAGAACGTTGTTCATCCACTGACTATGTATCTTTGTCCTTGTCAAATCTGATGGTGTCCTAGAACTGCTGGATGTAAATGGATGGAATAGTGGAGGAAGCGGTGAAAGCTCTAAAGAAATTAGTGTTCTTCAAGATGTCCACAGCAATCTTGAAAATGGGATTGACCTGAGTCCTTTCCACATCCAAGAAACAATTGCTTTTTCCTACTGGGACCCATTTGTCATGAGGCAAGATTTGCTCATCTAAGCGAGTTGGTGGGAAATCAGCAGTCATAGAGCCTGCTGTAAAAGCTCTGAAGAAATTTGTTTGCTTGAGAATATCCACAACAATCTTGTAAATTGGGTTGGGTTGAGATTTTTCTTCATTCAGATAGCAGTTGCTTTTCCCAATTGGCACCCATCGAATGCGTGGTAAGATCTGTTCATCTGTACGGACGGGTGGTGCCATTGCGGGTGCATGTTCAGCATCAGCCATTGTATCTGCACAGTTACAATCACAGAAAAGCGACCATGCAGATAGGAATTGTTAGATGTGAGCAGATGCTCGGAAGTTAATCACGTATGCACAAGATCCAAGAGAAAGAACCCTAAGATCATGTTATAGAGTTAATCAATGAGTTTGGTCAACTCTTGAATCAACGGAAGTTAACTCATCGAAGAGAGGACATAACACACCGATTAAACCATAAGATTCAATGGCAATTAACAATCAATGCAATGCAAAACACAATGGACAAGCAACTTTTAGTGACTCAAAACGCAACGAATATTTTATGAGCTAATATCAAAACGCAGCCACTTAAACGCAATTAGCAATCACTCAAAACGCAGCCATAATCAAAACGCAGTAACGTCAAAACGCAACACTCAAAACGCAGCCATCATCAAAACGCAGTGATTATAATATTCAAAAACTATCAAAACGCAATCATTTTAGAAAATTTCGAAATAGGGGCTTCAATATTTTAATATTAAAAATTTCTTCAAATCAAAACGCAACGAGTTGCGTTTTGTCCTGTTCAACGATTAATGACCAAAACGCAACACATGAATAAAGCCAAAACGCAACAGTTACACAAGCAAAACGCAATCAAGTATCACACATCAAAACGCAATCAATTATTAAATATCAAATCGCAACCAAAGCCTGTTCACTAAACGCCACATAGAATGCAACTTTCAAAACGCAACCAAGAACTAATTGTCAAAACGCAACATGAATTTAACCACAAAACGCAACCAAGAACGACTTAAACGCAGATCCTAACTTTCAATTTAGGGGTTCCCAGAACAAACTTGGGCTACTATCTTCATCGTATATACATTGCGTAACAAACCACAACACCACACACTCCTAAACGCATCATTCGCAAGAAATTTGACTCTAAAAGTCAATGTCTACTCGAAAATTACTAAGGCCATAAAACTAGCAATGGGAAAACCAATTCATGCATCAACTAAGCATTACATACGTATACTAATGATATCCCAGCACTCAAAACATAATTAGAATTACTAACCAAGAGGTGGATGATGCGAGAGCTCGAAAATCTATATAACATGAGATTTAATAAGTTTTAAGCAAAGACGATTAAGATAGGGCATATAACGAAGATTATGAACTTAACATTAGCCTTACCTAAGCACGAACCCACGAAATTAGACACTTAGCAGGCAAATCGCAATGATGGTTTTGAGAGAAAAAGGAAAAAGAGTTTGATTGAGTTTTGACAGGTTTGACTTGGTCAAAACGCAACACACATATATACCTACTTTCAATTTTCAGATAATGACACATATGGCCCCTCTCCTTTTTCCTTTTGGGTAAATACCAACTAATGGATTGATTATCTTGAGAAAATGACCCAATTGGTCCTTCATAATTAAAAAGGTTAGGATGCAATTAGCAAATAGCATATAAGATCCTAATCTTGCATATAAATGGACATATTTGAACCTTTCTGAGTCAACACCAGTTTAACTCCCCCTTAATCCATAACCCCGTTAGTTACCACACCTTTTTGTGTTAAAAAAACGTCTGTTAGATGTCATGAATTTGAAAAACCACTCTCCCCCTCAATCAATGACCCATTTTCTATTTAAAGAGCTGTAGTCGTTGATTGAGTGTCAAATTTATGAAAACCCAAGTCCGATTGATTTTCAAAAGCCCCATTAAGCCACCCTGTGAGATCCAAATAATTTTCTGAAGAATCATAGACGGAAAATTATAAGGATAAAAGAAGATTTCTCTTCTTAATCAAGAAATAATGCACTGAAGCGTACATTAGATCGAGGTTGCAAGGATATAAAGTAATCCATGCCCGGGAGAAGTTAATCACCCGTTGTTAGGAACAGCCGTCTTTTTGGCGACGAACTTTCCTTAGTTTGAGAAGCGGGTTGCAGTCTGAAATAACTACAAGCCATAAAGACATGTTTTGAAAGGTTTAAACTTCCGTTCGAGCTTCATTTAAAGACCCGTGTCATTATTGAATGACATTTCTAGGACCGTAAATGTTATCGATAAACGGAAGACATGTCTTGAAGAAAAACTATTTTTTGGTATTTTCTATTTTCTGATTTTTTATGGATTTTTGATGGTTTTATATTTTTGTATTTTTCTTTTTGGGTTTAAGTATGTACATATTTACATAGGATACTTGAAGCCAATCCGTTACTCATCCTGATCATCCTGAAGACTTTTGAGTGTCTCCGGCTTCATACACTTCATGCCAAGCCTTGGGAGAATGAATTCGAATCGTTCTCTGGGCAGCGCCTTAGTGAATATATCCGCTAGTTGATACTCTGTCCTCACGAAATACAACTCAACCACTCCTTTTTCCACTTGTTCTCTGATGAAATGATGTTGGATGTCGATGTGTTTAGACCTGGAGTGCTGAACGTTGTTGCAGCAGAGAGCTATAGCACTCTTGTTGTCACAATACAGAGGGATGCGATTATATGCAAAGCCATAATCCGATCATTGAGACCTCATCCATAGGATTTGGGCATATCATCCGGACATAGCGATGTATTCAACCTTTGTAGATGAGATGGACGTGCTAGTTTGTTCTTTGATGACCAACTGACTAACTTATCACCAAGGAACTG
>BQNB010112584.1:3973-22121 GCA_026074375.1 Tanacetum coccineum | reverse complement strand
TCGTCCTCATAATCAGTTGTTTCTTTCTCTTTCTTCTGTCTCTTTGAGCTGTCTTGACCTTGTTTGTCACTAGCTCTTCTTCTTGCAAGTGTTTTTCTTCTAATTCCAACAGCTTTTTTTCAATCAACACTGGCTCAGGATTCACATTTTCTTCTACAACCTTCTCTTCTTCCACTGCTTTTGAAGTTTCTTTTTCACTTGGTTTAGAAGAATCTTTTTCAACGTCAGACCCTATAGAAATAAAGGTATTGACATGATCCCATACCCTTTCAAAAATTGGTCTGATGTCATCATAGCTCATTTTCTTGAAGTAGCTCTCTTTGTAGCCTCTTTGATTCTTCAAGTATGTAATCATATTCCTTCTTGCTTGAGCTATTGACATATGTCTATTCTTCAAAGCATGATACCTCAGTACACTTGGATCATTCTAGTAAATTCCCTAAGATTGAGTAGGTTGAGTTAGAGCCTCATGTCTTTGATCAAGTTGTCTTTGCAATTCCCTAGCTGCTTCCATATTTAGTCTTTCTTCTTCTTCTTCTTGCAAAGCTCTTGCTTCATGTTCTGCATTAAATCTGATTCTTTCTTCTTTTTCTATCTTCCTAGCTAACTCCTCATCCATACTCAACTGCACTTGATTTCTCTTCTTAACCTTCTTTAGAGTAGCAGATTCTTCCATTATGGCCTTTCCTTTATCCTTGGCACTCCTTCTTGTATACACATGAGGTACAACAATACTAACCTTTGGAGGACTAGCAGTACTAACTTGTATGTTAGCAGTACTAATCTTCATCTCACCTTTCTCACCACTTCCATGTTCTTCAATAATTCTAGTGGGAGTCTCTTCTTATACAAGTACTTTAGTTTCATCACTGGGCTTCTCATGAACTTCCTCTTCTTGTGGAATCCAAGAAATACCTTCATCTTGTACTAGAGAAATCATTGTATCTTCATCAATTTGAGAAATCTTCCTCCCCTGTTTAGAAGAATCCTCTGCAATCTCTTCATCATTAAAAAGAACAATCTTTGCCTTTCTCCTTGCCTTGCCAGACTTCAGCTTATACTCTAGTTTCTTTACTCTAAGTACTAACTTGGTGAGAGCAATACTATAAGTCTTTTTGGTTTGCTGCAAGTGCCTTTCCAATCCATCAATCTTGTCATTCAATTTGTTAACCAAAACCGTCAAATCATGTTATTGCATGCTACCCTTAATACTTCCATGTGAGTGAATAGCATGGAGAGGTGAATCATGGGGCATAGAAGCAGTCTCCTCTGCCTTATAGGTGGGTTGAATTGGTTCTGGTAAAGGGGATGGTTGAAAGGGTTGTGGAGATAATGATGGTAAAGATGTGATCCTTGATGGTGATTGCAGTTGCTCATCATCATGTGCTTGTATCAACATACGCTCAAACAATGGTGTCACTACCCCTGAATACCCCTTAGAGGCTCTCCTCATATTACTAAACAGTTTACTTGTAAGAGTAGGAGTGGGATAGGTTCTAATATGAGGTAAGAGTAACCTTTTTTGTTTGTTAAGAAGGAGTTGAATAAACATGGGATACAATAAGAGTTTGTGTGGGCTATCCAAATTCTTAACCATAGCTTCAAAGATGAATTAAGAAAAGTTAAACCTCCTGCTTGTAGCTAGACAGATGAGTGTTGTAGCAATGTTACTACTAAATTGATCCCATGTAGTCTTCTTGGAGCTCAGACAATGTAGAATTGCGTGAATAAAGAACTTCCATTGAGGTGAGAAATGACCTTTAAATAATGTAAGGCTTTCAGAATTAGTCACATACCCCATATGAGCTAAGTGCTCAAATATTTCTTCATTGGAGAGTGAAGAAATGCTTCTTTTGCATCATCTAACTTCAAATGTCTTCTCAAAGAATCTTCAGTTATGAGCTTTTCATGTTCATCAATAGTTGTAGAAATAACTTGAAGTCCTTCCTTAGTAGTGCTCAAAATAGCAGTTTCCCAAAATTGTTCAATAAGGGACACAAAATGATAGGATTTTCAGTAAGAGCATAGTGATTATGGCTTGAAGTAAGAAAATCTATGATTTCTCAAAAACCCTCACTACTGTGCAGATTTAACCAAATATGGACCATATTATGTTGTCGCAAAATTCCAACTGTGCCATGATGTATAAAAGTGTATGAATGAGGTGGATTAGTACGTGTGAATAAAGTGGTAAGGTTTTTGGTAGTGTGAATTGACTTATGAGTGAGGGTTTAAAACGACGTATGTGTTCACCGACAGTAAAATTTTTTACTTATCTTGAAGAAATCGTTTAAGCTATAGTTAAATCAAGAAGTCTCCAATTAGTCAAACCCTATACGCTATAGATGTGGCGGAAATATCTCAATGGCTCTTTGATTGAGGAAAAATCTGTTAGGACTCAAACAGTACTAATGGTCAGTTAGTAGTACTAAGTTTGGTCTAGCAGTACAAATTTTAAGTCTAACAGTACTAACTTCATCCAGCAGTTGTAATACTTGCCTGGCAGTAGTATTAACTTAATCACTGACAGCACTAAGGTGTAGGTACCAGAAGTCTAACTCCCAAACTTGATCCATCAAAGATATTCAGCAGCAATGTAGACTCTCATATACTCCCTTTCTGTTTTAAGCTCACAAGATATCTCTCAATTCTTTTTCTCACCAAACACTCATTTCTGTTTTTCACACACAACTCTTGTTTTGTTTTTGAACTCACCAAATCTCTCTATTCTTTTTCCTCACAAAGCAGACAATTTGGGTACAGTTTTCCATCAATTCCTTTAGCTCCAAACTGTCCTCCCCACTTCCAAGTGTGTAACCTCTTGAGAGAGGTGGGTCATTGGACTGTTTTATAGTTTTTGGCAAACTACCAACCATAAACGGATTTGGGAAGTCTTTACCAAGGCCGTTTGCTTTGGACTAGCCAATGCTTCATTGCAATAACATGGTGCATTGATAACCATATAGTTTTTGGTAAACTATCAACCATCAACGGATTTGAGAAGTCTTTACCAAGGCCGTTTGCTTTGGACTAGTCAGTTCTTGATGTCTGTTAGACATGGTGAACTGATGACCATTTGTTGTGTGATTTACCACCAACATTTGTTGGAACACGCTACCATCATATTCCTCCCTTCAGAGAAAGCTTCAAGTAGTCACACCAATCGATATGTACACAGTAGTACTAACTGAACCTAGCAGTATTAATTTTTGTACTAGCAGTACAAAGTTGTAACTCACAGTATTAACTAAGCTTAGCAGTATTAACCAAGTATTCATCATATTTACCCTCTAGTGTACAT
Source organism: Tanacetum coccineum (assembly GCA_026074375.1). Taxonomy (NCBI): domain Eukaryota; kingdom Viridiplantae; phylum Streptophyta; class Magnoliopsida; order Asterales; family Asteraceae; genus Tanacetum; species Tanacetum coccineum. The sequence goes on along the minus strand of BQNB010112584.1, from coordinate 18,820 downwards.
ATAACCTCCCCTCAAATATAGCTACAGATTTAACATCCCAATGCTAACCACCAAAAAGTTAAATCTTGTGACATCAAATCCTTTGGTGAGAAGGTCTGCAACATTAGAGTCTGTGTGAATCTTGATAACTTCTATCAGTCTTTTCTCATAGCAATCTCTGATAAAATGAAATCGAATCTCGATATGCTTGGTCCTAGAATGAGCAACAGGATTCTTAATAACACTTATAGTGCTCTCATTATCAATATGGATTTTGGTGTTCATGAAATTAAAACCATAATCCATCATCTGATTTTGTATCCATAGTACTTGCCCACAACAGTTAGCAGCTGCAACATATTCTGCCTCAGTAGTAGAATTTGCCACAATAGTCTGCTTCTTGCATTGCCAAGATATCAATCTTCTACCAAGAAATTGACAGCCACCTGTTGTTGATTTTCTGTCAAGGCTGGCTCCTCCATAGTCACTGTCTGAGAAAGCTTCTAGTTCAAAAGGTGAATCCCTAGGATACCATAAACCTAATTTGGGTTGATGTTTGAGGTACCTAAAAATCCTTTTTACTGCATTTAAGTGTGAGGCTTTTGGAGTGACTTGAAATCTAGCACAGGCACACACAGCAAACATGATGTCTGGCCTTGATGCAGTCAAATACATCAGGGAACCAATCATAGATCTGTAGACATGTACATCTACATCTTCACCATCTTCATCCTTGACCAGTGGCTTATTAGACTCAATAGGAGTAGTAGCTGTTCTGATGGACCAAAAATCAAACTTCTTAAGGATGTCAGCTACATACTTATCCTGACTAATAAAGATTCCATCAGGTTGTTGCTTCACTTGAAGTCCCAAAAAGAAAGTGAGTTCACCCATGGAGCTCATTTGGAATCTTTTGTGCATACAGTCTTCAAACTCTGTACACATAGACTTCTTTGTAGAACCAAAAATAATGTCATCCACATACACTTGGACTAACATAATGTCACTCTTTTTCTTCTTGATAAACAATGTTTTGTCTATGGTACCTCTCCTGAAACCATTTTCCATCAGAAAAGAAGAAAGTGTCTCATACCAAGCTCTAGGGGCTTGATGAAGACCATAAAGAGCTTTAATCACCTTATAGACTTTGTTTGGATGAGTAGGATCAACAAAGCCTGGAGGTTGATGGACATACACATCCTCTTTAATAGTGCCATAGAGAAATGCACTTTTAACATCCATTTGGTATACAGTAAATCCCATGTATGATGCAAAGGCTAAAAATAACCTGGTTGCCTCTATCCTGGCAACAGGTGCAAAAACCTCATCATAATCTATTCCTTCCTCCTGTCTAAACCCTTGTGCTACAAGCCTGGCTTTTTTTCATAACAATACTTCTCTCATCCCTTTTATTCTTAAAGACCCACTTTGTGCCAATTGCCTTTTTCCCAGATGGCAAATCAACAAGTATCCAAACCTTCTATAATTTGAATTGTAGCAATTCCTCTTACATTGCTTCAACCCAGCTTTCATCTTGTAAGGCTTGTGATATATTCTTGGGTTCTTCTTAGGAGAGAAAGCATGCTAACAAACAATTTTGATGATCTTTGTGATTAGTTCTATTCTATTTGGAGATGTAGCTCACCAATGCTTGTTGTGCTGAAGAAGTCTTTTGAATCTTTCCTCTTGTTTGAACTGCTGACTTAGGATCTCCTAGAATTTGATCTTTTGGATAATTTTTATGAATTCTGAGTGTGGGAATAGGACTGGCATTAAATGAGGCATCCATATTGTTGATATCAAGCCACTGCACCCCATATTCTCATCAACATAGGCTCCATAGAATATGCCATCGAGCTTGAAAATGCTATCAAAAAATCTATCTTTTGGAAGCAAGGCATATTTGATCAATGGGTAAATCAGACATTAGGAAGAGTAGAAACCTTAATAGTATTTTTCCTCCAAGATAGACAAATGATGATTCACCAGCATTTGCACCTGTGGGAGTACTAGCATTGCACTAACATATGGCTTGGTAGCGGTACTAACAGATGACCTAACAGTACTAAGTTTGTTAGTACTGGTAGCCTGAGTTGCCCTCTTTTGAGATGCAATATTCCTCTTTTCTTCTTCAAAAGCTTGTCTTGTTACCCCCCACCCGAACCCCCACCCCCATCATCAGAGCTTTAGCAATCACTTCCCTAGCAATCATATTCTTAAAATCATCATGCAAGACTTATTCATCTCTGTCATCTGAATGTTTGTCCTTCCTTCTTTATCAGGCATCATCTTCTGGATCTTTGTACATCATTGACTTTAGGAGAGCTTTCAGAAGTTTTCATGTGCAGCTGGAGCAACATCTCTACTGGAATCCTATATACCTATGAGGTTTGTAGTAGACGCAGTAATGTATTCCTGATAGGTCCTTTAAATATCTTTTCCTGATGAAACCGCTACATAAAAATCGTTTGTACCTGCATCACATTAACCTGATTTTCGATACAACATGGGGAGGAATATAGTTCATTAAATTGGTGAGAAAATCAAGATCAAACATTCAATTAGGACCAGTTCCTGTCACATTTGGTTGATCTTCAAGAAAATTAATGTGCAAATTCTCTTCTACCCTTTTGGTCCTTTTGTTGTATACTCTAAAGGCTTTACTAGAGGTAGAGTATCCAAACGAATAATCTTCATCAGATTTCCCATCAAATTTGCCTAAGAAATTTAAGGAGTTTAAAATGGTCAAAGGGCACCCAAAAGGTCTCATAAAACTAATACTAGGTGAGTTACCTATTAATAGTTCATAAGGTGTCTTATTTTAAGGTTTGGTCACTAATACCCTATTCAGTACATAGCAGGCAGTATTTACTGCCTCTGCCCAAAATGGGATAGGTAAAAGTGAATCTGTTAACATAGTTCTAGCTGCCTCAATTAGGGTCCTGTTTTTCCTTTCTGCAACACCATTCTGCTGTGGAGTTTTAGCCACACTAAACTCCTTTTTTATTCCTTTCTTAGCACAGAATTCATTCATAGAATGGTTCTTAAACTCTGTCCCATTATCACATCTAATGATTTTAACATTATGATTCAATTGGTTTTCTAAGCCTATGATAAGTTTACAAAGGATTTCAGATGTTTCATCCTTGGTAGCTAAGAGAAGAATACCCAAGCTAGAATCTGCTAAATCATCAGTCACAACCAGCAGTACCTTTAGCTTGTTAATACTTTATACAAGAGACAGGTCTAAATATGTCATTTGAAGTATTCTAGAGGCTTTCGGATGAGTCTTGCGATCTGGCCGTAAAGGAGGCATTGTTTGCTTACTACTTCTGCAGGCAACACAAGCGTGGTGATTAACAAAAACTTTTGAAGGTAAATCTCTAACTAGGTGACCTTTAACAAGTTTGTTTATATATTTGAAATTCACATAACCTAATCTCCTGTGCCATAATTTAGACTCATCTGCTGTTGCATTTGCATATAAACAAGTTATACCTCTAGAGAGAATAATGTTCTTTAAATCCAAGCTGTACACATCATCCTGCTAGAGCTCTAAGTAAAACTTGACTTTTCCTCAAAAGCTTAAAGCTAGTAGACAAGATCAAGGCATTCAGACTCAAATAAAAAGGACACTAGTTTTCTTGTCACACATTTGTGAGACATGAAAAGGTTAAACTAATTCATCACAAAATAAACATCATAAAAGTCTAAATTAGCAGTTGATTTTACCTTTACCCGTTATTTTACCTCCTTTGGGATCACTTTCAAAAGCCACAAAGCCTCCATTGAAATCTTCATAGTCTGAAAGATAAGCTTTGTTGCTAGTCATATGGCTAGAGCAAACCACTATCACCACTGTCTGCATGATCCTGTAACAGATCTCATGGATTGCCACATAAAAAAGTAAGAGAATTAGTAATCTCTAGGACCCAAGCCATTACAACTTAGAAAATCCCCTTTTGGGATACAAACATACTCAACCTTCTGAGCATCGAATGAATCCACAGTTCTTTGGACACATCTGATCCAAGTAATTTCCCTTAGCCTCTTAAACCTACCTTGACTTTTAGAAGGTCCAGTACCATCTACCTTTACAGTATTATCTACTGCCTTGTCCCACAGTAGTCAATTTTGAACCCTAAAAAGTTTTAACATCCTTGTTTTTTAAGTTCTTAGTCTAAAAAATAGTGGTTAATGGTAGTAAGACCTCTTGATAGGTGAATATGAGCCTCTGGTCTTACAATGGTCCTTCTTGGTAAAGGGTCGTAATATCATCACTAGTTTGTGCTATTTTTGGAGCAAATGGTCTAACAGTACTAACAGGCCTAGCAGTACTAACTGGCCTAGCAATACTAACTTTGTAACGTAGCTCTTTCTTAGTTTGCTTAATATAGTAATCAAACCTGTTCTTTTGTTAGAACTCCTGATGGACAAAAGTATTTTCTTAAATGAGGGTATTCAATTTTTTGAAAAAAATTAAAGTTAAACCCTTTTAGCATTATCCCCTACTGGTTTGTTCACCCCTTGGACCAGTATTGACCACATTTTTCAACTTAGGCTCTTGACTCTTTTTGTCATGAAAATTACAATCTTTAATCAAATAGTCAGTACTTTTATAGACAAAGAAGCTTTTATTTTCTTAAATTCAATTCCTTGTTTCTGAAAAGTGTGACCAATTTTATCAACACTAGTTTTAACTGTTTGAATCTCATTAGTCTTAACAGGACTAACTGTTTGCACTTCAGACACATCATCCTCATCATTTAAGTTCCATCATAAATGATAACTTTATCTTTGTTAACGTGATTCCATAGACGTTTTAGGTTTTTTGATATTTTGCTTCATTTGTTTTACCTACAGTCTCACTTGTTTTAGTATTAAGATCAGTTGTTTTTGACTCAATAAGTTTCTTCCTAATGGCATATTCATCTGAACTCGCAAATGATATGTCAGCTCTTGGAGTTAAAAAGTTCCCAGTTATAGGAGGGGGAACAGCATGAAACCCATCTGCTTTAGAGAACCTGTCATTTACTGGTCTGTTCTCTTCATCACTTGATCTAACATAAAAAATACTCAGACTAATCTCACTATCAGTTTCAGAATTATGTACTCATTTATTCACTTGTGTGCTATATCCAAACAGTTTTTATCTCTAGCACTCATTTGACTATTGAGTAATTCATCAAGATTCTTAGATGATTCTTCCCATTTTTCTATCTTTAGTTTCAAATCATCTTTTTCCTTAACAACTTTCTCTAATTTCATATTAAGGTTGTTAATTTTTATTTCTTTGCATTTAAGCTCATAGTTTTGAAACTCATATTTTTCACCCCAAGCCAGTTCATTCTTTTCATGTATAAGTATCCTAGATTCTAATGACTCTAAGGCTAACTCATAACCCTGAATTTCTAATCTGACTTTGCAATGCTTTTCTCTTTCACTATCATAATTCTTTTGAAGTGTTTTAAAAGATTCAAGACATTGTTTAGAACATGTTTGTACCTTATTATCAGAAGAACTTGATGATCTTGAAGAAGAGATTGCCATAAAAGTATAGTTGACTGGTTCTATTTCAAAATCATTACTCCAGTCATAACCTCCTAGACCATCTTGAGCCACCAGTGCCTGTGATGAAGATTCATTTGTTGGTGCATTGCTCCTGCCATTATCACCATAAGATCTTTTCCCTTGATTCCTTCCAGATCTGCATTCCCTAGCAAAATGCCATTTTCTGTGACAATTGTAGCACTCAATTTTTGATTTATTAAGTGAAACAGGTCGTTTCTCTTTGAAATCCATGTTCCTATCCTGACTCTGAATGATTACTCAAACGAACATCACCGAGCCACTGCCATCTAAGACCAATTCTTCCAAGTCATCTTTTTCATCAATCCTGCTTAAAATCCTCAGTTTTCAAGTTGTGGACTAGTTGTTGGGTTTGCAAATACGACATGCTACTCATGAGCACATAGGTAGATGAATATTTGACTATTCCACCAGTAGTACTAACCCTAAAATCTCCACTGGCAGTACTAACTTCATTAGTACTGCTATGTTTCACAAGGAAAAGAAATGCTAAGTTTTGAGAATTAGAAGTGACTGAAGACATTTCATTCATCTTCCGTAACCCTAAGGTTTTGATGTATGAAGTCATCAATATCAATCTCAACATTTCTGGCTTATTTCTTATGATTAAAGCAATTGATTCAAGAAGGATGGGGGGGGGGAGGAGGATCTATCTTAGGAACTTCCGTGGTTGATATCTTTCCTTTGATATTGGAGCACCATGAACCTCCAATTGACTTATGAGTTTTTGGAACCTATCATAAGCCTTGTCCAGACTTTCATTTGATGCAGTAGAAAAATTTTCAAACTGATGTTTTAGAACATTTTTCTGCATCTTCTTGGATTCTTCATTACCTCCAAACCTTGATTTGATTGCTTCCTAGAGTGATTTAGCAATCTAGACATTTGTGAAAACTTAAGAGTAATTCATCAAGTAGTGCTAAAAAGCCAAATGCTCTTAACTCTTTCTATTCCTTATTAGCTGCCAGTTGTTTGACAGTCTTAGGAGCAAGAAGAGCTGATGTTTCTCCAGTTAGTGCAGGCTCTTCTTCTAGATCTCCATTGACAATAGCATCCCATAGATTATGGTCTGTGTGACAGATATATTGTCGCATTCTCATGCTCCAAATATCATATTCTCCCTTCCTGATGATAGGGATTTTCACTGCTGTGATAGTGGGTGGAGGAATGTCTTGTCTGCCAGCTTAACAATTGATCCTTCTTAATTCAGATTTCCACACAACCTGATACCAACTATGTTGGATCGATTTTACTGAATAGATCTTAACCTTTAGCTTGTAAAGGGTTTGTTCCTTTAGATAATTCTAAAGCAACAATAATGAAACACTGATTTGAACACTATTGATTATGCGGAAACTAATCAATAATGCTAAGAAGAACAATATTAAGAATCACAAAAGAACTTTATAACATCACTTGAATTTGCCTAGGTTACAGATTACAAAGACTATGATTGCTAAAAGATCTATATTGATATGCGTAGAACTATATCTACTAACTATGCATATGATTCCTTTTATAGACTAAGAAAACCCTAATAGGCTTTACAAAACGCGTATAAAGATCATGCATATCCTTTCCTAAGATATCTCATGCATATCTCATAAACGGTACTAACTATCTGATCAGTACTAACATTTTGTACTGTCAGTACAAATTACAACTAGCGGTACTAACTAATATAACTAACGGTACTAAGTCAGGATTGCATAATTCCCAACAAGTTACTATAAGGAGTTTTGAGAATTTGAACGTTTACGACGAGAGACGGAAAACGTATTTCGTGAAGAAAAGAATTAAGTAACTAAATAAGATAATGATCAAAGTGATCTAAACTGAATTCCTTAGGGATTAAGACACTTATGCATATGGACTCGATAAATTTTACTGACACGAGACAATACCCTAAACTCAAAGGACACTAAGTAACTTAATTGTATTAATCATAACAATCAAATATATTAATGCACAAGACTATGTGACGTCTATATGTTTATCTAGATAGAAGGACCTAATGATATAGTGTGGGTGCCCAAGAAAGACATGTAGTTCATATAAAAGGTCTCATAACATTATGATTATGTTATACGCATATATTATGTAAAACATGTTAGCATTTAGCATTTAATAACATATATCATAAAGATAAACTTAGAGATATTAAATAGGGATTGCTAACCAAAAACAAAATCATCCAAATCATGCATTCAACAATTAAGCAACTAATCATTGAGTATGAAAATAACATGAAGAATATATAATCATATTTTAATTTGAAAACACAAAAATTTATATGCGAGGTGCAAGTTATCTAGATCGACTAAGGAGAATCCTAATTACGACTTGTTTAATAGGAAATCTTAATGAAATACAAAGTTCATCAATGTAAACTTACCATTAGGCATATTTAGAAATAGCCATTTAATCAAGTTAGAGAATGAATATGCGACTATCACTAGTGGTGCTTAATTCAGGCTAAGCACGACCATTTTTACGGGTTATACCACGAACCTAACTTTCTTTACAGAAGCGATTCAACCGTTAGGTTAAATTAAATTTCTAGTGCAATAGATTCTCCAGTAGTCATTCTCATTTTAGAATAAAATAGAATTCCCGCATTTTCCTAATGAAGTGTAGCAAAGATGAAATTTGCATTGTCCACTAATACTTGGCCTCATATGACTCTACTAATATGTTTCAATTCTGATTCTCAAAATCCTAATCAAGATGTGTAGAATTCTTGGGTTTAAAGAGAGAGCAAGCAAGATTTATGAGTTTAAACATGATTGAGTTTTCTAGATATTAGGAGAATACTTAAGTGAGACAATGTGGAAAATGCTACATTAAAGCGTTCTAAGAATGCACATTTGCATATCTTTTTGAAAGTAATCTAATTAAGGTTATTTACCTCAATAGATATTGTGAATATTCTATTGTAGAAATTTTGATGTACTAAAGGTTACATACATGTATGTTAGACCTTAAACAAATGCAAAATGATTAAAGGAAGATATTCAAATTTTATTACTACAGACGGATCTACCTAAATCAAAGATGGATCTCCGTATGAAGGATCCGTAGATTTGTGAGGTGTCTGAAAACAGTCAGAATACGATTTACAGTAATTTGAGAGGTGGTGTTGTTGTTTTGGTCATTGAAGTATCTTATATATTTTGTAGGGAGTGTATGTTTGAATTTTCAGATTTGAAGTCAAAGTTAAAGAGACAAAAAGAGAGATGTTCAAATCCGATAACGTCAAACGGATCCAGGGTGTCAGGATCCATCCATCTGTGAATGTCTAAAAATTGGACAGAACATGATTTCCTATTATTTGGGTGATAGTGTTAGCCTTTTATTAATGGAAGAAGCTTATGTATGTTATAAGGGTTCTTGGTTTGAACTTTCAGATTCGACGTCCAAGTTTTGAGCATAACGTGGAAGTTGTCGTGAATTTCCCGATGGAATTTTAACGATGTCGATCCTACTAGGAGTGTGTTAGCTTTTAGCATATTTTTTACCATTGCTAATAAGACAAGCATTATGAATATTTAGACGTAACAAAGCATCGTCAATACAAGTGTGAATTGCAATCCGATGATTATTCTTTTCGTTTTATGATCGATTTAGTAATTTCATTGAATAACCGAAATTGGTTTAAACATGTAGATTCGAAAAATATCTATGGTCGTTTTATTGATATTTCTGTGATCAAATAAAATCTACTCTCGACTTCCATGTTCATATTTCGAACATTTGCAATTGGGATAGAATAATTAGAATTATTTTTTTTTTTTATTTCGTTTTAATATAATCATACTTTAATATTCAAAATCAAATATAATCCACTTACATCACATTATGAAAGAAAGCAAAAAAATGATTATGATAGAAATAGAACACAGTCAGTCTCTAAGTAGATCATGAATGCTGAGATATGAGCAGGTAAATTGGCGAGCTGTAGAGGGGTGAGTTTTGTGGATAGATACGACTGAGTTATACGGTATTATAGGATCAGATAGGACTCGGAGCTACAATATTAGCTATTCACACTTTCTAGATAATATAGTTATTTGGTTATAATGTTTGGATTGTGGAGACTTACAATTCAATAGCAAAATTCAAGACTTAAAATCACTTTTCAAGATAATATAGATAAACCCGTATCCCTACAGTTTTATAAAGAAGCTAAACATATATGAGTTAGATTCATAACGAGAGACTATAGGACTCTCTTCTCAAATGCTCATCTAGAAAGATCTCTCGCAGTTCGGAGGGGATTGAAAGTAGAATAGGATGTGCATCATACCGCAGACGTTTTGACTCTATTCAGTGTGGAGTGTGCACAGTGTCATTGTCTGAGGAGTTCTAAATGTAGCGAAGCCTTTTTAGCTGCACTAAGAAGGACGATAGGCAAGAGAGCAACGTTGTTTCGAAAGCGCCAGTTTAGCGCAGAGAGACGACACTACAGCAAACTCAGGTCGCAATTGATGCCTACCGCAGTCTCCTACTTTGACGTGCATTTTAAAAATTTATTATTAATAATAAGAACACACCCACTGGAACATGTAGACTCAATGTAACATCGTCACAAGTGCAGTTATTGAACCCATCTTTTAATAAATTTTATTAAAAAAGTATATTCTTTTCGTCTTAAAAGGGGTGACATTATTTTCATATCAACCTAGTGTGATTGAGTATGTAGATTCGAGATAATATCTTTTTGTGATTTTGATATAATCTTGAAGCTAAACAAATAATGAATGCGATTTCATATCCAAACTCAAAAACATGGCAATTAGATTTGAAGAATGATATCAATCATAATTTGAATAATGAATCGATATATATTTGAAATCTTTCTTGACCCTCACAACCACTCTTTTAAAAGAGAAGAAATAAAGATTTTCCTAATGTGTTCCATTAAGATTCAGACTAGTCTTAAGTGTGAGATCATTTAAGATGATGAGTTTACTTGTTTCTTTGGGATTGTCATATATTTTATATGTGAGAAAAACTTATTTGTTATCATGCATAGGTTTTGACATTTTAAAGAATATAAAAATTATCCTAGTCATTTTTTAAGCATTAAGAATCATTTGTAACACCCTCAAAATGGCATACGCATCGGAATACAACCTTTGGGGTGCTACTTCATAATACATGCACACGAGTCTCAGTAAACGTTCAAGATACGTTTATAAACAACATTTCATTTATTAGAAAGATCAGAGTTACATAGGTCCCAATATAAACAAAAGATTTATTTGTAAAAGTTATATCAACACTTGGTTTCTGAAAACATCCTTTTAGTCTTATGACACTATTTCACCTAGGCATCATCCTTGATATCCGTGTTCCGTCCCATCCAGCCATCAATAGCAGATTACCTGAGATATAAGCTTAAAAAGGTCAACAAAACGTTGAGTGAATTCATAGAGTTTACACATAACAGTTAGAACGCATATTTGGTTCAACGGGACATATAACAGTTCTCGTAAGAATAGTTATAAAAATATTAATTTCCAACTAGTTGAGACCATGTACCGAAACTTAACAAATTCACCTCGTAAGAAATTATGTCAGATAAGTATGCCACTTCCCCGAATACTACTACAAAATGTCTGTTGACTGGGTGCTCACCAACGGATTCAAACATCGGACAAGGTTGTCAAACCCAATAGATCTATTTAATGCATTAGCGTTTACCTACAACCAGGCAATTAACAAATACACGGTAAAAGGCATATAATCAATAGTGAATGGAATCATATTTGACATCAAAACATATTGCGTTCGTATTTTATAAAACAACAAATATCCCCATCGCGGGTTTAAAAACATTAAAACACTTAAAAGCGAGGTTATGAACTCACATTGATCGAAGCCGAAGAAAAATAATCAGACAGTCACGAACTCCTCGATGACAAGCTCAACCACGACCTATAAATTGTGTCGTCCATTATATACTAACCGTGAAGATACGATCGATAGGGGCGTATCGCAACTATCAAAATAATATAATATACACACACATGTGATGAGAAATCCTTTTGCGTCTCCTAAATCCTAAACTCCATTTAATTGAGTTACGATCATTCTTCTAGTTTTATTGTATGTCACTTAATCTAAACTTTCTATTTTATGAAACTTTCTATTTTTGAAAAGTTACTATTTTCATAAAGTTACCATTTTTGGTAAGTCTCGTCTTCTAATTACATTTATAATAATATTTAGTTATCTCGTCGAACTTCGACATTCAAAGTGATTGTCTTTTACTCACATCGGTATTATATCCGATTAATTATAAAAGTTTCTATTTTTAGTAACATCTCCGCTCGTAACATTGGTTAAGTCTAAATTATTATACTCGTCATAATAATAATGTTTAATTACTTTTATAACATCCGAAAAGTTTAGTATTAACCCGTTGACTTTTAAAAGTCAATGTTTGACTTTATTTGACTTTAACTTTTTATACATATTTATACTTAAATCTGACCCGCTCCAAACGACACGTTATATCACATTTTCACGACTCGGACTCAAAAGAGATTTTATGCAAAACGACATTCCGGACAACTTTTTAGTTTTAGCCGAGACCCGAAACTTGACAGAAAATGATGAAAATGCCCCTGCAAGTTTCTGCAGGAACGTTGACTATTTTATTAAAAACACAGCTTTTGATCTTGGGTTTTGACCCGTTATTACTCGATTTTAAAACAGACGGGCCTTGCAAAAAAGTAAAACATCATTCCGAGCAACTTTCATGTTTCGTCGGAAGGCTGAAACGGACTCGAGAGTGCTCAAAACGAGCGTTTAAAATTCTGACAGCAAGCGATATTTTGCAATAGCTGATTGAAATGTTTCTAGACTTTCAAATCTTATTTTCGCCGTAATTTCTTCGTTATTAGGAGTTACAGGACGTGCGAATTACCAAAACGATCATTAGGATGAACTCTATCATATTCAACATCAAAAGGCAGTTTTTACAAAATCTTGAACCTCGAAATCTGAGCCAAACTTTCTGCTCGTTTTTTACTCTCACAAAACGCGCCGGAAACTATTTTTCGACCAAAAATTCACTCACCGTATATCTAGTATAACCTATATACTCCATTCACATCATTCAATCAACCCATTTCATAACTAATCTAATCGACGCAAGTCTCGCTTGGATTTCATCACATGCAACAATATAATCAAACGAAACAAACGACAAAGAAAATACTTACAATGCAATAATAAGCAAAATCAATGATCGAAACCGTCCCCTTTGTCTTAGCCGAAAATTCGAACCACCCCAAAAAACTAAACCGAAACATTTTCTATTTAAACCGAGCCTCTAATAACGATTATCTAGCTATTTTAAACACCCCTTTTTCGACAAAATTGTTTGAAACTAAACCGAACTCCAACTCCAAAAATACTCATTGCATGTTATATATTTTTGGTGGAAAACGTAGGAAATGGCGAGGGAATTAAGAAAATATAAGTGGATCATTATGCATGTTATTTTTTTGGCGACGGTGGTGGTGGCTTTGTGGTGGCCGGCGGTGGAGCTCAAAGGGAGAAAGGAAGACAACTTTTTGTTATAAATGAAAAGTGTGTGTAAAACTTCTATTTATACTTGCACTACTTTAATCAATTGGCAAGATTAGTCCTCCCTCTTCTCTAGTTTAGATTTTTGACACGTCTATGTTTTACTTAAATAAAAACCGACATCCATGGCTCGGGATTACATTTTCGTGACTAAATTTATTTCCGTCACACTTAATTTGTTTTAAAACTTTTAATAAAATATTAACTCATGTCAAAATAATGTTTTGACTCGGTTTCAGCTATCTCGGGATGAGGACGACGAGATTAGGGATTTGAAATCTTTCTTGACCCTTACAAACACTCTTTTAAAAGAAGACAAATACATATTTTCCTAATGTTTTCCATTAAGCCTAAGACTAGTTTTAAGTGTGAGATCATTTAAAATGATGAGATTATTTGTTTCTTTGAGATTGTCATCTATTTTATTTGTGAATTTTTTTTTATTAGTTATTGTGCACAATATGCATAGTTTTTTTACTTTTAAAGAGTAAAAAAATTATCCTAGTCATTTTTAAGCATTACGAATCATTTTCGAAACTATTACACTTTTATATAATATTTTCAAGCTTTTGACTAGAGTGATTGTTTTCATTTCAAGTGAATGCTAATGTGAAAATTTATGCGAAGATAAAACAACAAATTGGAAGTATTTTCTTACCAAAGCTTTCAAATTTAGGATTTTCAAATATTTTATTTTTCAAATCTTGTGTTCATTTTAATCCAAATATCTATTAGTTGTGATTGTGAATTAGACTAATGCAAGCACAAACTAAGTTCAATACATATTTTCTTTTTCTTACATACTAATGTGTTATTATGATATTTTCTCTTGTTTAGACAACCTATGTTTAAGCAAGATAATAGGATGACATGTCCTAGAGACCTCGTTGAGACTTTGATCAAATGAAAAGTGCTGAATATATGGTGGTGACACATTTTATAACTTGAACTAGTAACACGATGATCGTGACTGCAAGATAATATTTTTCAAAAGGTTTGAAAAACTTGCTTAGCTCTCAATCCTAAGTGGGTTACCACAAATAATAAGATTTATAAGATGTTGATATAACATTTGTAAACATGGTGATCTATGCCTATATGCAACACAAAAGCAATTTCTTAATCTAGTGCAAGAGATCTACCAGAAGATCAATTGATGCTCAAATAAGAAAACTAATAACTACCGCACATGTCGAAGTTACACTAGTAAACAAAGCTAAAATAAGCACAATCTACAAATTCAATAAGCACATAAACGATTTATTAACAATATTAAGAAGAAAAGTAGAAAAAAATCATCATTTAACATAACACACAAAAATACTACACTTCGTTTTGTGTATTAAATATAACAATGTATACATAGCTTGATTTTATTTGTAAATAAATTAGTTTCCTCCCCATTAGTGAATTTGAAAAAGATATTTACTTTCCAATGATAAATACACCAACGTTTAAAGGGATACCAACTAGAAGTGCCCGACTCGAAAGGAAAAGTTAAAATAAACTTTTTAAGCTTAAAACAAAATCAAAATTTTAGACACACTTTTGCATTTTGTTTATTTTACTAACTTAAAATTTGAAAGAAGATTTGAGACATATTCCATTGGAAAGTACATTCAAAATCCTTCAAAATTGGTTTTTGAATCATCGAAATCCGGCGCACGATTGATTTTCTAC